>JPYR01000137.1:0-81150 GCA_000775305.1 Belgica antarctica
TTTCTATTTCCGCATGTACCTTGGAATCGTGCTGTTCGGCGCTGCTCACGGCCTCATCTTTCTGCCTGTTCTTCTAAGCTATATCGGTGAGCAACACATGCCCTCTGTCAATCTAGATCAATTTCAATGCCAATCGTCGACTCCCACTAATGCATAGTGCGAAATCTAGATTTAAAATAAACATTTGCGGAATAAGTTATAATAGTGATAACAAAACTTGCTAGTCGTTGAGCTTGTTGCATGCTAACTACGTGATGACGAGCGGTTGTGATAATTTCATGAAGGTTTCGTGTTCACACAATCTTTTCATCCGCCCACGTCAATTAAATTGCATTTTGAAAGTAAACTTAAAAACTTTGCGATTCTTGTTTGACGAGTTTTAATTAAGATTTGCATTTGGATTTTTCTGTTTTTCTTCTTCCTGACAAATGCAGGTGCGCCGATCAATAAAGCTAAGCTGGCCTACTACAAACGGAGGGCACAGGAAGAGACGCAGGAGACAAGTCTATCGACCGTAAGCATCTCCACATGAACCAACACCCTAAATGGTGCTTCTTGCACTTTTGATTTTCCACATTGGCACACAAGATCCGCTGATTGGACTAAACCCAGATGCGATCGATCATTACCGCTGATTTCTTTGTTTATAAGCCCATACGTTTCACTCTCACCTTTGTTCCATTTCTATTTTTAATTATTTCGTTTTCAATCTGTCCACGGCTTTCATTTCTGCCGCTTGAAGTGATTTTACTTTAACGTTCATAATTGTTTATGATTTGCTCATCTCGCCTTGAGTTATATTAAAATCTGGTTAGCTTGATCTTGTAGTTGAAGAAATGCATGCAAAATACAGGGGTGAATGCGTTAACAGCGTTTTGGGTGTGAAAAAGTTAGAAAACTAACTGTAGAGTCTAACATTTGCTGTCTTCTTAAGGAATTTTCAAATTTTTTTGTCACAACTTTCTCGTGTGACGCAAAGTGTGAACGTTCCCCAAAGATAACTCGGTGACATTAATTCAACCACTCATTTCATCTAGAATTAATCTTACTCTTAGTCAGTTTTTATTCGGCATTTAAAATATGCATTGGGGTAGCACAATTTTCTTTTCTCTCTTTCCTGTATCTCGTAAATCTAATTTCGTTCCTGCAACTTGCAATTAACTACTTTCCAGGTTCAAGGTTTCGTTCTCGCTGTTGCTTGCTGTCGTGTCGATGCGCTTTTTATGATTTAATAATTTTCTCCGTTTTGTTTCGTTTTAGGCGTGATGCATCGTAAAAAACGACCTGATACAATCGCCATCGCCCCAGACGACACCTCTTCTCAGGTGTCGGATGAACGTGAACCTCTTTTCTCACCACCATACCAAGAAGAACCACATTCCTCCTCTTACGGAGCTATAATAAATTGAAACTTTGTTAAGACGCCGAATGATCAAATCAAATTAGAAAAGTGATGCAGAAAATATTTTTATATGAGAATGAGAAACAAAAACTTCTTGAGAACAGGAATACAGGCGGGGATTTCGGTGGAGGCGACTCTTTTGTACACACAAGCTGCTTGTGATGTTGAAAACTATGATTTTGTAGAGAAATTGAAGTCGAAAACCTCCGCACTGGAAAAAAAATCCGCTGAAACCTTTTAAAGCTGCTTAAATATTAATGTTTAAACTTTTTCAAATGCCTTTTCTCTGTCTTGGTTGTTCCTTTGTCTCGTTGTTTTCAAGAAGATTGATTCGTTGATAAGGAGAAGAAATGTTTTTTTATAGTAATTAAGATGTTGCCGCCTTTCATTTCATTCTAACGACACACACACGCTTTAATCTCTGTCATTGTGAACGCAGAACGCGGGGAACGACTAAATATTCCTGAACTGTCAAAATCTGCTGTGCAATCATAGAATTCGGAAGTTCAACGTACTGATGACGCCAATCGATCGTTCGTCTTTGGACATAGATAAGCCAAATTTTAGGAATGGGAAAAACAAAATCTTAAAAGCAGGAAATTCTCTCTAAAATAAGTCCTTAAGAATCTTTTTTCGCTTCATTTCACCTTATCGTTTGGCTGAATTCAAATAGCCGTCGTGCACAATCTGTGTCACTCAAAATCTCATTTAAATCAAAATTTCCGCTATGATTAGCATAGACATCTGCCATAGTTTGTGCATGACGGCTTTGCTTAAGAAATACGTACTTATAAGCAGTTTTATAAGAAGATTTAAAATGTTGAAGAAACAATATGAAGAGCCTTAAAGTGTGAACACTATGAAGACAATGACTTGAAGTTAAGGATTTTAAATACGTGTTGGAGACGGTGTGTTAACGTTCTAGTGACAGGAATGAAATATTAAATAAATGAATTTTCTAAATTAGGTTTTAGCTACATTTTTGCATAATTATTTCAAGCATAAGCTGGAAATTTTAAATTTGAGCACTCGCTCAATCGAATTGGAACTGAAAACAAAAAACAAGTATTGTAGAATGAAAAACTTCGAATTTGACAATTTTTGACTTATTGTGAATAGAAAATTTGAGCGTTTTAAGGCTTTTTAAGTGATAAACTAATGAAATACTAAAGAAAAGCTTTTAAGTTAAGCTTCACTCTGGTGATTCCGATGTGTTGAACACGGAAACTCCGATTTCTGAATCAAAATCGAAATGACAAGTTCGTAACTTAATTGGAAAGCTTTTCTCTCTTTGACTGGTAGTGGTTACGTTTAAACTTGTTTTAATTTAATTATGAACAACGGAAAATCTTCGGAGATTGTTGAAGTATTATTAATGCATTAAAAAGTCTCTTCAGTGTCTTGTTATCATTTCCTTACTGTAATAATGATGAAAAATGATGCCTTACATCAAAATGTAGAACTGTTTGTCGTGAGGTCAAGTGTGAAAAGAATTAAACTGAACCCAGGAAGCTTTTACGATGATCTTCAACATCCGTCTTTGCTCCTTTTGAAACTTTTTCAGAAAAATATCTTTTATAAACAATTTTCTGAAACTAGTTAATCAAGTTAAAGCAACAAACACAATAGTTCCAGGACATCATTTTCTGTGCCAGTTGTGGCACACAGAGGCATAACATATTTATTTGTGACAGACTTAGACGAAAGATCATTTTGTAAATTGTTGTAAAAATTAATAAAAAATGAATTAAATAAAGAAAACTATAAGAAAACTTTTGCATTTCGATGACAACTTTTTTAGTGAACTAGATAACTAAACTGACTTTGGTTTATGATCTATCATAGAAATTTCCGAGAGACAAATGAACTTTGTGGAAATATTAATCGCAATTTATTCGGGAATAGTATTAAACCACCATGAACATAACCACCAAGAACATAACCACCATGAACAAAACCACCAAGATTCAAAATCGGAGAAACCGTTAAATTTTATAAAAAAAAAGTATGGAAATTTACGCGCCCAAAATAAACAACAACAACACCATCTCTTACCAGCATGTAAATTAGGGTTTTGTCTTGGAATAAACCATGAGGGAGATGCTGGAACATCATTTGGCGTTGAAACCATGAGGGAGATGCTGGAACATCATTTGGCGTTGTTTCCGCTTAAAATGTAGTAAATTAGGGAAAAAGACGATTTTTATTTTGTCTTGGAATAAACCATGAGGGAGATACTGGAACATCATTTGGCGTTGTGTTTTGTCTTGGAATAAACCATGAGGGAGATGCTGGAACATCATTTGGCGTTGAAACCATGAGGGAGATGCTGGAACATCATTTGGCGTTGTTTCCGCTTAAAATGAGGGAGATGCTGGAACATCATTTGACGTTGTTTCCGCTTTAAATAAGGTGTAAACATGAAACATGATTTCATGCTTATGCTGGGAAAAGATGGTGTGTCATAAAAATAAATTTTAACGGTTTTCTTCGATTTTGAACTTGGTGTTTCATCGATTTACACAAATTTCTGGTGGTTTTGTCCATGGTGGTTGTGTTCATGGTGGTTTGATACTATTATCGTTTATTCTTACAAGTTTCAGCTTTAAATCGGCATTAAAGTCCTTCATGACAACTCACATTTTGACAACGTTACTTCAACTGAACCGCTTAAAAAGCTCCCGAATTCAAAATTTCTCGTGCATGATTTTCAGCGCCACCCTGTAAGTTCAGAAGTAAACAAGCCGACATGCTTTCGGTAAAAACAAAGTTAATTCCCCTGAATTGTCTCGCTTGGACGAGGCGATTGCGGAATCTGAAGGTGTTGAGCGAGCCAGTGAGATGCATCGCGTCGACGTCGGTGAGATCACAGGTCCTGCAGACTTCGTTGGATCCGAAATTGGAAAATTTGATAGAAAATGAAAAGCTTAAGGTAAACAGTATATTTCAGCAGTTTCAGTAAATAACTTCCTAAATTGTAGGCCCGCAAGCATTTCGGTATCAACAAGCAAGTGTCAGTGGCAGTTCCCGACAGAATACAGAAGGCGATGATCAAAGCGGTCGGCGATACGCCTTTGAAAGCCCTCGTCGACGATAGTGAAGCATTTTCCAGATTCATCTTGTGCAGAAAAGCGCCGATGGAGGAAACAAACTTGCGACTTAAGCAGCAAGAGATCGAAGAGCTCGTGCTATCTGACCCAGCGAAGTTCAAACTCCCAAAGTTCCCTCAAGTAGGCGATGAGGCAGCAGAAAAGCTGTTTAACTCGCGAAAGAACCAGAAGGTGAAGCAGATATTAAAGCAAAGAGTCTACAGCTGGCAAGCCATCAACTACGATGAACACAAGTCGCTCCAATACCTCATTAGTCGGTCGGCACTGGAGTACGCCATCATCATGCGAATATTCCGGGAGATTCAGAGACGAGATCCAAGTTTCACTCCGGGCAGCTACTTCGACTTTGGATCAGGCGTTGGCACTGGAGTGTGGGCTGCGGCTGAAATGTGGAAGCAGTCAATCTTCGAGTATTACTTGGTCGACACTTCGAGACAGATGAACGACCTGTCCGATTTGATTCTCCGTGACGGCGACGAGAACAAAGCAATGTCCCTCAAAAACGTCTATTATCGCCAGTTTCTCCCAGCGCGTGACGACAAATACGACTTGGTGCTGTCGAGTCACTCGCTTTTCGAAATGCCGTCGCTGAAAAACCGACTCGAAGTGGCGAACAACCTTTGGAACAAGGCTCAGCAGTACTTGATATTCGTGGAAGTGGGAACGAAGGCTGGGTTCCAAGTTCTGAACGAGATTCGTGATTTCCTGATGGAGGTGAAAGGAGCGCACCAGGAAGATGCTTTTATATTCTCTCCTTGCCCACACGAGAGCCCTTGTCCAAGGCACGAGCTCAACGACGGAACACCTTGCAACTTTGACATCGTTTATAAGCCTCTAGAGTTGACTGGCACGGGCGCACCCAGAAAAGGCACGTACTGCTACCTCGTCGTCAAGAAAGGAACGCCGACTGAGGCTGACCGCTGGCCTCGAATAATCCGACCGACAATGCTCCGGCATAAGCATGTCATCTGTCGAATGTGCACGGAACACGGCAAGATCCAAGAAGGAATTTTCACAGCATCCAAGCACGGAAAGCCCACAATGCGTTGTGCAAAGCACTCAAATTGGGGCGATCAGCTGCCAATCAAGGTTCTGAGCACAGATGACACGACTGGTGGAAGTATAGACACAAGTGATGAGGCGGATGACTCGAGCGACGACGAACAGATTAAAAAAGATTCGATTCCAATTGATTTGCCACAAACGAAATGATAAATTTTTATTACTTTGTCCATCAAAAAGAAAATCAAACATTTTTCTAGTTAATAACGCTTGTGTTAGCATGCTAATTTCAAAAGCATCTCTGTTGATTAAATTGCATCGACAAATGCCTTCGTCGACTTCCATTTTCAGGAGACTTGATTTACGTTATAGAAAAAAGAGTTGCATTTAGAAAATAGAGCAAGAAAAGAGGGTTTTGATCTTTCTTTTGGATAGTGAATGGAAATAAACTTCAGGGATTAATAAAATAGTAGCGTCAAGACGGAGTTAATTTGATTAGACGTCCAAAC
Source organism: Belgica antarctica (assembly GCA_000775305.1). Classification (NCBI taxonomy): domain Eukaryota; kingdom Metazoa; phylum Arthropoda; class Insecta; order Diptera; family Chironomidae; genus Belgica; species Belgica antarctica. Next base: position 6,024 of record JPYR01000137.1, read on the forward strand.
TGGAGACGTAGTCCGATGCGCTTTTGAAGTTGAGCAGCTCGTCGCGCTCTTGCATCATCTCATTGACGGCCGCGCGGTGCTTCTTGGTCTTCGAGTAGCGATAGCGAGCGCCGTTGATGAGCTTGTCGACAATGTAGTGCAGCCACAAGAGGTTGGTGTACGGCTCGTAACGTTCGAATTGGTTTCTGGAGATAAAGAAAAGACGGTAATCGATTGAACTCTGGCACGGTTTCACAAAACTCACTCGACGCGCTGGCGCATCAAACGATAAATATCGAATTGATAGTCGCCCGTGGACTGGAACAACTCTTCGTCGCGTGCAAGATTATCGTAGAGGACTGCGCCGTCATAGACCATACGCGAAAGCGAATAATCGATGATGGTGACCTTGACACCATGTGTCAACAACTTTACGACTTCTCCCTTCAGACGATACTCGACAAACTTTTCTGTCGTCGGTGCGATCAAAATATTTCCCCAGTGAAGGTCGCGATGCTCGAATTCAAACTTTTGTTCGGCGACGGCGAGAGTCAATGCAGTCTGCGGGAAAAGAAACAAGTGAGATAATTTATTAAAAGGTCATTAGCTGATAACAGGCTGTTGAAACCGTTGCACAACTGCCAGTTAAAGGGGCAGCGTATTCTTATCGTCTTCATACTCACAACAACAAAAGCGTAAATAAAGAAAACAAATAAATGGAAATCATGTTGTAGCCAAGTAATTTGGGTGATAGATGAGTGAAAATCTAGTCATGGATTCGAAAAATGCTTTTTTGAGATGCGACACGCACTAAAGATTCACTCACCAATCAACAAAATCATAAATAAACACGACTATAAACTGTAAAATTAAAACAATTAGCGAAAAAGCCGGAACACGATGGATGAGTGTGTAATCTAGTCATTGTCAGCGTGAAGGAATGCACTAGACTCGCACCCATCCGCCGGCATTCCGGAAAATCAAAACCAGCTAGCACAAAACTATAAAACGCGGCTTAAATTGGAGATTGCTACTCACTTGCAAGAAAACGGATTGCGCTTCTTCAGCGTTGTTAAAGACGAAGGCCTCCAAATCGCGTCCACCATTGCACAGTTCGAAGACAATGTAGAGTTGATCGTAGCCGAAGACTCCGGGATGGTCGTTGTCACTTCCTTCGACGCGATTATCTCGATATAATTCCCACTCGTCGATGAGGTGTTGAGGATAGGCGCCTTCGACGCATGTAACTCGCTTTACGTTCACAAAACCATCAGTTGAGAAATCTTTTCCGTTACGCAGGGCACTCAATTCCATTGAGATTACTATTTCCTGGAGGATTTCATCGAAGCGCTTCTGCGGTTCGCCGTTGATCAAAAGGTCGCCCTCGATGGGGATGATTTTCAAGACGATCGGCTGATGGGTGATGGGGCACTTGTACATAAAAACTTCACCATAGACACCCTCGCCTATTTTACAACAATTGGGAAGTTGGCTGGAAGCGAGTTGAAAGTCAGAAAAAAAATCAAATAAAATTTCGAACTCACCTCTCCGAATAGAACTCATCAAACGGTAATGGATCCTGTTGTCCACAGCGACGCAATGCAATTTGACGTGCACTTAAGATCGGTGCCGCATCGACATCAATTAATGGCGCTTGTAGACCATAGAAGATTGACGATCGTTGGAAGACACTGGTTTGTCGTTGGCTCGTCTTTCGCTGATCATGGAAAGTTGCTGCACACTTAATTGACGCGTCAAGAATCGACAATGCCGCATGTAAATTTCCTTCATCTGATTGTTCCAACAATACAGCTGCGTGAGGGGAGGAAGAGGAAAACAAGTTAGCAAACAATTAAAATAGCTGGATGAAAAAATTCCAATGAGTCATAGCAGTTTTTCTTCGGTCGATCGGAGATTCGATTGACATTGGCACTGTAAAATGGATCGAAAAAGTTGAAAACAAACTTTTTGCGTCTTCGTGAACATGCACTTGCACTAGTTTTCAACGCGAGCAGGCTGCAAACGACCTTTTCATTTAATGTGCATGTGCAATCGATTGTTATCTCAAGGACTCGGGAGGCGACGGAAGAAAAACTTGCTGCTTATTCACTTTCGCACGGCCTACAACCGGTTTTGTTAGGGTTTTCACCTTTTTTCGGTAGTTCGGGCATACAATAATCCAACTTTGAAGATTTCTTTGATCGGTTCCTTTTTTTTAAATTTTTAAAGTCTATTCACGAGAGAATTTGTTCTCTTAAATGCGTTTTTCGTGCAGTCGAATTTTGTATCGACTTTCACTCGAACTTTTACAGTTACTCTCTGCTCGCTCAAAGTCTCAAAACTTTTTTCTTCTCGATAAACACAAAACAATCTACAAGAAATGTTGCACAATGAGAGAGAGAACGAATCAATTATTTGCAGATTAGATTTGTCTGGCTGGAACTTAAGACTTATTCCGTCTTTTCTCAAGCGTTGACTTAGTTCAATTGAATCACGAACGAATAAAAAATAATTGAAGCTTGGGATTGCTTTGCTGGTAATGTCAATAAGCCTTCGTGAAAAATGACGGGAAATATTTCCTTGAAACTCGACTCCAGAGACTGATTCATCGTAAACTGAAGATGTTTACTGGTGTTAGTGAATAAAACAATGGAATTCTAGGAAACAAAGCCAGACGCCTCTGAATACCGCGTTTCAGATCCAAGGTTCCCTGCCAGTCCCAAATAATTGATCCGCATTCGACGAAAAACGAGGAAAACACGAAAATTCGCCAAATTGCGACGGACTTCGATCGATTAGAAAGCGTCCAAATGTTGGCCGTTTTTCTCCTCGAATTTCAGCGAAATTCTCACGCACTTTTATTCGTTGCTCAACACTGTCACTTAGACCACCGAATATTTCAACTTTTAAGCAATTTTAACGCTCTTAAGCGATTTTCCAACCAAACGAAAATTCTCGCGAAACAATTTGTTTGACGATGTTATGCGATGTTGCCAGACTTAAATTCAAATTCAAAGCGGCCGTTAAAAACTTACATTCTCCGAGTGTTTCCAGTAGTTTCTCCGTGTATCGTTTCACAACAGGTGATGATTTTTCTTCTTCGTCTTCGATTATCACAGTCGTTCTACGATCTGAAGCTCGCTCTTTACTATGCAGTGACTGCCGGTAAGTGATGAGCGATCGACGCCAGCTCTTGCCTGGTTGCAGAACGATCGAAGCGGGCTTGATAGCCTCTGCGAACCGAATCAAATTCTTGTTTGTCTTGGCCAGCGATCCTCGAGTTGATCTTCGTTCTATGTTGCTGATGACTGGAACGAGATTGATTGCAACCGATTTCTTGGCGATTTGCTTTGCTATTTCTTTTATCACTGGCGATGCTTGCGCTTCTACATTATCACAGATCGAAGTCGATGGTTCTTCGGTTGAAGTACGTTTGCTGCCGCTGATCGAGAGAACGCTCAATCTGGGCAGTAATTTTCGCTTGCGTGAGGCTACTGGCGGCTCAACCTCTTCGTCTTCTTCAATTATACTAGGCGGACCAAAGAACTTCGACGGCGATTGCATGGAATTTTCTTTGTCAGACTCGATTTCTCTTTCGGGTTCTTTGTTTTCAGGCTCGGCAGATTTCTCTGGCGATGTGATTTTGAAGCTTGGAATTAGCGTACTACGCTCAACAGTGGTGAAAGATGTGCACGAACCTTCCTCCAGGATTTCAATTCCGTCTTCGTCAGATGAATACAGTTCGAGTTCAACCGGAACTCTCGTCTTGTGTTTCGACAGCGGCGATTTTCTGGTTTCCGTTATCTGCTCTACAGGAAGGTTCTCTGAACTTTCAAGCGGCGGCTTTGGCTTGTTGAGCTTCTTCAGCAATTCATTAGCTCCTCTGATGGCCGATGATTCCAGCTCCTTTTCAGTCTCAATTTCCTTCAGGCGTTGTCGTCTGATGCTGTTAATCATCTTATTGTCCACGTAGCTGTCTTCCAGCACAGTTTCATCGAGTCTTATCGGCGACACTTCAAAAGCGAGGCTGTTGGCTTTGTTTTTTCTCAACACTGCCTTCGGTGTCGATATTTGCACATTTTTCAGGGAGACACGCTGCTTTCTTTTGATGGCCAGCTTCTTCCTCTTTTCTCGCAGGAAGGACTCGTAAAGCTCATCGTGAGATGAGTTCAAAGCCGCTCTAATCTTCTTCTTTGCTTTTGAAGCCTGTTTGCGCTTTGGATTTGCTGTGCGACGAATCTTTGACTCTTCTAGGCTGGAGTCTCTGTTGAAAGTTGCTCTAAGAGCTGCCTTGACACTCAATTTTGGAGATTCGGGTCTAAAACAGAAAGCGAAATGTAAAATTCTCGAATTTCAAAGCATAAAATGCACAAACTTGTCTTCATCGACCAAAAGCCGGTCGAATGTGTCGTCTCGGGATGAATCTCCAATTTGAGCAATACGCTGCTTACCGTACGTTCGTTTCACTTTCATATCAAAATATATTTAAGGCGTCATTCGAAGTATAATTATTAAAAAATATATTTTCGCGGCGCAAGGCTTAGCGAAGTCCGTTAACTGTGTTATAATTTGTCATAATCGGTTATGACACAGATTTGAATTTTAAAAAGCCGTTAACAATTTTGAAACTGCCTTTCGTCAGAATTTTCTCGTATCACATTCCAAATAAAGCTATCAGTGACAGTCACATTTCAGATTAAGATTCTTATCAAAATTACATAGAAAATTGATTTTTCACTGCCACACCATAATCTCTCCCCGATTCTTTCCAAATTGGGGCTTAGTAGCGTGATTAACCGAACGCTATTTATCTAGATTCGCTCGTCGTCCTTTTGCGATAAGAAAATAAATAAAATTGAACATAAAGCAGAACGTTTATTAATAAAAAAAATCACTTTAATCGAAAGAAACTGTCGAACGTCTCGTGACTCGGACACGGTCCGGGTTGTTAATGGGAACGGGTCTTCGGGACGCAGGTGAGTTTCATGCAAATTCTGAATGTTTAGAAGAGTTTCTCGTTGGCAGTCGTCCTTGTGCAGTGCTCAGTCCATGGTTTAGTTTTACACTTATCTTTTTATTTTTCCTCAATGAAAGTTTCTTTTATTCTTCAACCGGCATTTATGATCGTAATAATCCTTTGTAACATAAAAATTTGAGTTTTATATGAAAAATAAATGTTCAAAGTACGATACTGAGCCAAATTTTATAAATTTTGACTACCAAAGGATTTTACTGTTCTCTTTTTATCGAATAACGAGAGGAAAAATTGTTTTAGGCAAAAACATCTTCAAACATTTTCAACACCAATTAATAACTGAAATTAAATAGAACTTAATTAGCGATGGATTCCGATGGGTCAAAAATTATTTTATGGTCACTTCGGCTGATTGGTACTTTGGTTTGTTATGCGTGAACGGCAAATATCGGTGCTTAATCATGTGCTACAAAGGAAAGTCGTTTAAAAATCGGTTCAAAGGTTCAGAGGTCGGCTAAACTCACCCTAATCTGTCGTTTCATTGTGATACAGAACAGCGTAATGAAGTACATCACGAGTATGGGCCAAAAGACCGGAACATTGAAAACTTCGAAGAAGGTACAGCAAATAGCGATCGTGGTGGACTTCATGATGGCATACCAGAACTTAAACTCGGGAAGTCGTCTGATGAAAGGTCGGAATTCTTCATTGCTTCTTGTTGGCAGGGCTGGACCGTCGGGGTCATCTGCTAAAAGTCGAGAACGCTATTCAGTAATTTGCGCAAGCATCGACCTCGTCGAGGCGACTTACCCGAATCCAAGTCCAGAGCTGGATCGATTTTCGGCGTGAGAAAGGCGATGAACAGATTGAGATGATAAATGCCGAGGGCATAGGTTACGATATACCAGCCCTGTGCCGTAACTATCCTAGTTAAAAATAATCCCAGATTGACGAATGCTGCTATCCAGCGTGCCCGTGTGTGAGGTGTGCTCTTATCTGTGAGTGATCCATGAAAATAAAAGAAATCCGATTGTCATTAAACAGATTAGTTATTAACGTGGGAGCGACTTCAATCTGTGCGAATCGTTCTGTGTCAAACGGCCGTTGTTATCGGTCGTTCACGAGACTCGCTCAACACTTCCGCTAAACACAAAATTTCGGTCTTCTCACCTAGAAGTAACTGATATCGCTGGTTCAGGCGCAGAAAGAATGTTGACACAGCACTCCGGCTCGGTGGCGCTGACAAGTCATCCATCCCTGTTGAGGTTTATTGTTTGATTTGTGACCAGAAGCGCTCTTGAAAGCCTAATTTAATTAATTTCTCCGGGCAGAGATTGTTGATTTCGCAAAAACTTCCGAATTGCAAAAGCTTCGATGAAATACTGACGGTGACGCGAGACGAACGGCCAAATGTGAAGAGTGGTGGACTTGCGATGGATTCTTTTTCAGTAGAAAAGTGAAAAACTGCGAAAATCACGCAAAATAGAATCTGTCGAAATTTGTCCACATCACATTTGTTGCGAGGGGAAAATTGCGTCAAATTCGCTCAAATTCCAGCCCTTCGCTCCGACTCGAATGCGCGACGTCTCTGTTTATCCGAATTCGTCATCCGAAATAATAAACTGAGAGAATGGAGCTACCGGAAGAAACACCAGCGTTGGACAAGGCGGCAGAGGCCAGAGAGGTACGCAGACGGAGAATCCTCGAGAACAGCAACAAGCGCTTGGGCAAAATCACGGGGCGAGAGCACAACGAAGGTAAATCGCTAAAGTGAATTTATCGTATGCAAATGTCGACTTCATTATTGACCTTTTTAGAAATACCTGAACCAGTGACTAACAATGGGATCTACCCTGATCCGGATATGGAACGAGATATCTACGAGGCACCGATGGAAACAATGAGCTTCGATCCTAATTCCCAAGACATTTTCGAGATGTTGAAAACCATGCAAGGCGGTCAATCCTCGTTTGCACAGTCAGCTCAGCCCTCAGTGCCACCAGTTCCTGAAACGCCCGTTTCAAAGTTCGTCAGATCAAAAGTGCCAATAGTTCTGCTGGCAGTACTTGTTTACATGTTTTTCGCGCTCGGATTCGACTTCATCGTCGGAGGTTGCGTCTTCAGCTCGCTGATTGTCTGGGAAATCTTCGAGTTCTTCATCACAACATTCGTCATTAAAAGTCCCGTGCAGCAGGGCGGTCTCGTGAACGTGTTGTTCATGTTCGGCGGCGTCAGCCAGCAACAGACACAAGTGATCCTCAAGCTGCTGGGCTTAACGAACAAAATCATCAGAGACATAGCAATCTTCATGTTCACATTCGTCATGCTCCATCTTGGCTGGAGCTTCATAGTCGTCGGCGAGAGCCTAACACAAATTTTAGACAAAGATTTTACCAATCTACTCAAGATGGACGAGTTATAGAGCCAAGCTCGGGGATCCTGATTAAAGAAGACGGCCATGTGTTACTTCATCCCAATCGCTTTTCCGAAAGACAATTGCCTCCCCATCCATCATCGTGTCACCCTAGCCAACGCGTCACGAATGCACTGTTCTTGTTTATTTTTCAATCAAATAAAGTAGAAGAAAAATTTATAACAAGTTAGTCGTGTTTATTGACGTGGAAAATATCAGTAGAAACCTTTAACTTGGCACAGCGAAATTCCATTTAAAATCACAAGCATGTAACAAGTAAAATTAGCGATCAAAAAGATCTTTAGAAGGAATTGATAACTGGCATGAACTCATGTTTATCTCGGACTGTATAAAATGAGTCTGCAGATCTAGCTCCAGGTCGGAAGGATAAAACCGCAAGGATAGAAAACGTGAAAAGATGCTGAAACATAATTCCAAGTCTTAGCATTTACGGAGGTCACGATACCTACTGGAAAAGCTTCTGCGAATCGGAGTCGTGAGCTCTTTTCAGACTTCCGCCAGTCTTGTGCTGGTTCCGATCAAGCTGCCCGAGGTTTCCAGACTCTAATAATCAAACTGTTTTTGTTCCTTAATTTACAGAACTAGCTTCAAGTTCATAACTAACAAAGTCTGCCCAATGTTCTATAAATTGTATTAAATATTTATTACTCTTTCATTTGTATGGCTAATTGATTGTCATAAATTTCCGTTATCAATCACATTCAATAACTTTATCCACTTTCTTTGGCTTCAAACATTTCCAATTTGATTTTAATCTACATCGAAATAATGTTCATTTGTTCTTGGGTCAGGAGAATTCAATTTAGGGTAAGGCAGCGATGTATCGCTTAGGTAAGGCACTAACGTTAAGATTGCCTAGATGAATTGCTTGTATCGTTTATGTAGATTCGAATGAACCCATTTTGTACATCAACTAGTTTCTCCGTAATAATTTTACAAGTTCCAACAGAGCGGAATCTCATATCGCCCATAAACTAAATTAAAAGAATGAAAAAAATCTATCAGATGGAGAGTTGACCCTCATTGTGCCTACCCAGACACACAAGCACTTGTTCTGCATCAAAAATTATCTAGAACTAAAGTCATAATATTAAAACAATTGCAGCCCATTACTGTAACGATCCCTTCGAAGTCCGGGCAGGCTTTGGGGGTGGTGTCGGTGGATTCTGGTTCTTTCTTCCAGGTTTGCTTTCACTGCTGATGAATTCGCGACTCCTGATCTCGAGCGTCTCGTAGTGAACGTTCGACACGCTTTTCGGGTTCAGATTTACGGTTTGGTAACATCGTTCAGCGCTTAGGATTGCTTTCACAGTTGAGTATTGCGATTCGTCAAAAAGGTTGCTGTTCTCGCTATCACGGTTCTTGATTGGAAGCGGCGGCGGTGCCATGTCTTCTTCCGAAGTTTGCGAGTCTGTTGTGACTGGAGAAACTAATGTTAAAGAAAATTGTAATCAGCAAAAAGAAATTCATACTTATGGAGTTCCGGCTGTTGCTGCTTTCGCCGGACACCGATGCGTTGTCAACTTTGGAAACTTGTGTTGTGCATGCAATGACGCTTTGTGTGCGCGACAGCCGCTTTTCCTTTTCCGCTTCTGATCGCAGTGGCCGCTTTGGTGTTAGCTGTGAGAAGAATTCGGTTAAAGGTGTCAAACTAAACGGGGCTTCCTGCTTTACCTCTTCGGTCAGCTCGAAGACTGGATTGTTTGGAGTTGTGGCGATGCTCGCTGTCGGTGGCGCTGAGTTGGTCTCAGTGTTGTTGGTCAGAATGTCTTTTTCTTCGATCTCGACGGGTGTCTGCGCGATGGGGCTCAGCATATTGGCGATTGAAGACACTGCAGCAGTGTAGAACTGGCTGTTAGCGACTGGGAGGCTCAACGTCTCACGATCAAGCTGTGGAAAGTCATGAAGTGTAATTTTAGAAACAACTCAAGTCTAATATTTACCTTTCGACTGTTTCTACGCTGCTTTTGCGGTGTGATCTTGTCCTTTGCTTTCTTTTGCAACGTCGATGCTGTAATTGTTTGCCTGAAAATTACGACAATTAGCAAACACAGTGTCAGAGCTAGCCGCAAATGTTTACCTTGTGAATGAAGTCGGCGAGTTAAAATTTAAAACCTTGTTGATGGCGGTTGTGAGTTGACGACTCGGTCCAGCAGCTCGAGAGATTCCGCTGCTGTGAAGTCACAAAAACTTTAGATCTTATCACAAAATATTAATTTTTGCTCTTACTCTGACGATCCCATTGAAGTCTCGGACAATCGATTGTCTGTGCTCATGTGCGGTGTGCTTAAAATGCTTTTTCTCAAGATCACCATCGGATCACGTTCGAACTTCAGGTCTGTGGCACGCTTTCCATACTTTGACTCGATGTGAACTTGCATTTTCTGGAAACACTCTTCCAATCTCTCGTGAAGCGGAAGCAAATCCGACGAGACTTTCATTCGATGCACACTCAGCGCAACTTCTAACACTGGCACCTGATCTGCCATCAAATTTTTTAATTTCTCCACATGATGCAAGTCGTTAGGGTTGATCTTCAAGTAATCATCGCAAAGGAACGCTTCTTCGTACTTGGTTGTCCCTCCGTTGACTGCTGCATCGACGATGCCTTGGATTTTCATGGTCAGCTGGGGATACAAGTAATTTGCTGTTTAGTGTTCCATAATAAAAGGCGGGAGTAATGAATCGACATTTGCGCTGACACAAGAATCAGCAACACAATCACTTAGCTTACCTGGCTGACTGCCAAGGTCGGATCGTTCTGATGATCAATCAACAAGTCCCGCAAGTTTTTGTTGATGCCTTCCATCATCTCCACTGCACATTCAATCGGAGAGACCTGTGAATTGAAAGATTGTTGACACTTTGTTATGAATTTTAAAACTTAGTGTTCCTTACGTTGAAAGTCTCGGAGCTTTTAACTGGGAACCACTTAAGTATTCCAGGCAGCGGGTACTCAGTTTGCATGATAGTTCGCTCAAGCCACAAGTTGCCAACGTTGTCTGGATCGTTAGAAGTCATCCAGTTCTTTGACGAGTCGCGGAACGGACGTGAAAACTTGAACTGTTAATGAAAAGTTCAATGAAAAACTTGTTTCTTGCATGTTTGCACGTTTCCCTACCTGATCCACATTGTTCGTTTTGTAGTATTTTTGAATCGACTGCGCGATGTTCTTGTTGTAAGCTTTTTTGTGGACTTCTTCGTTGATGTTTCGAATGATCGGTTCTACTTTGTTTATCTGAATGAACTGCCCTTCGCTGTTGATGATGCTGTCGCTCGGCTTCTCCAAAGTCTGCATCAATTCCGCGCGCGGATGCTGGTAGAGAATGCGAGCGCTAAACGACTGCAGTTGTTCGTATTCCTTTCCACGGTAGATGAAAGTGCGATTGCGCAGAAGTTCTGGGAATCCAAAACCGTAGAAGGTAACTCGGAAAAATTCCGTTTCATGGCGCATTTCTTGACAAATTTTTCGGTAGAACTGAGACATTTGAACGTGGAGCTGACTCAGGCTGATGTAATCGTACACTTCATACTCGTATTGCTGAGCGAGTTCTTTGCAAACTTCCAAGGCACTTTCCCACATTTTTCCGTCGTCAAAGAACCGGATGATCTCCTTGTAAAGATCTTCCTTCAAATGGCGATGCGTTTGGCAGTGCGGATGTCTGCACGATCGCAGCAAGGGTGAAAGTTGCGTGTCATCCCAAAGCAGCAACTTGCTGTGCAGTTTCAAAGTGTAACCAGCTTCGGGGTAGTTATCAAACTCCATGTGCAAGTCGCACAGTTTGTTCACATAGCGAATGTACATTTCCTTCCTGTTGACCTCAGAGTAGAACTGCAGCAGGCTGACAGTGCATGACATCCGGTTCTCTTTGCTTTCGTCATTGATCAGGAACCGGTATTCCAATAGCCGTTCCATAAGCTTGGTTGCCATGTTCACGAACGTGGTGCCCTCGTGACGCAGCGCAATGTGCTTCTGGCAAAGATTCATCATGATTTCGTTGAAGAGATCTTTGTATTCGTGATCACCACGCCCGCCTTCCACCAAAATGTCCAACTTCTCTATCATTTCCTTTTCGAATTCGCGGAACGAGCCCTTCATGTGCGAGTTGTTTCGCTTGGTGTCACCGAAGCTTTCGACGATGTGTTTGGACGAGACGTACTCACATTGCATCATATCGAAGAAGATCGGAATTGTCGACTTTCGCAGTTCCGTCTCTGGGATCATTGACATTTCCAGAAGCGGTCCGACCATCTGCGGAACAAAAATTATTTTATGCTCGCCGAGGTTGTACCACATGTTGCAAATCTCGTTTGCTGTTTCTCGCCGGATGTCGCAGTAACGCGAGAGAATGATTGAAGTTTTGTTTTTGGTGAACTGATCGAGCTGCAACGCCGGCTGAATCAGGAACGCGATGGAACAGTGGAAGAAGTTGCTCCAGACTTGCTTTTCGAACTGATCGAAGAAGTGATCTTTGATGATCTGCGCGAAGTTCCGCAAACTCTCGAGAATAACTGTGTTTTGGTGCATGATCATGTCCAGCCAGTCGCACGGGAAGACCGGCTTTGACACGAGCTCCTTGAACACCAGCAGAATTTCCGTGAGGAAATCTTGCAGGTCGAAACGCGTGTTGAAATGGTTGACATACATCTTGTAATGAGTTTCTGTCATGTTTCGGAAGATTGCCAGCATGATAGCCACGAGATTCCCCACCAAGGGATTGTCCCGGTCCATCGCTATCGACGACTGAATGATCGTTCGCAACAGAATCAACATAATGTCACGGACGTCGTTCTCAGTGGGTCCGACGTCTTTGGCGAACAAAAGCTCCAGCATATTGTTCATGATTGTGACGCATTCGGCGACCTAGAAAAGGCAGTGGACGTTTAGAAAACATAGATGGGTGGGAAAGATGTCGTACACAAAGAAAATCTCTCGAAAAAGTTTCACACAAGAACAATTAAAAAACGATTCACGTCAACGTTCACAAAAAATAAATAAACAGTCAGAAACGAAACTTAACGATTTAAAAGAAGAAAAACATCACAAGTCAGATAATTGTGATTTCAGATTGACAATACCTTCGTTTTGGCTGTTGACTCTCGGGCATGTAAGTGAGACTTAGATTCGCCCAATATTTTTGCTGCTTTTGTAAGATTTTTCTCTTGTTGCCATATGTCTGACACGTGATCGCCCTGAATTGGTGGCGGTTTTCAGTTTTTAAATAACACATGAATTGAGCAAAGTTTGTTTATCGAACAGATTGATTTTGGTTTGCACCCAGATCGATTAAAAGCGTGTTGGTTGATCGTTGTTTGAACGAAGAATAAAAGAAGAAACGAGTGAGTTAAAAAAGAAGTTTTTATGAGATTAATTTTTGTTCGGTCTTTGCAGTGCGGGTGAGATGTGAATTGCAACCGTGTTTTGATCCCGAAGCCGGCAAGACTGTTAAAGGTTGAGACCATCCCCGAGAAGCACCCGCTCAAAGTCATGCGTTGTAGATTAAAAACTTTCGTCGAACAAACGAAAAAGTTAATGAATGGAGTTGGTGAAATGTGATATGATGGCGTTTCATGAATGTAATTACAATGTCCACGTGAATAACTGCAGTCAGAACGTGGAAAGCAGAATGTTTGATGACTTGATTAAATTCCAAAGCGATGAATGGATGAATGAGTGATCACATATAAAAAGCAGGCAAATTCCATTGTCGGCCAAGGCAGTTGACTGAGAAATTTTGTTTAGCTGGAACCCAGTTCCTTCAGCTAGGTTTGCCACAAGCAATCGTTCCGTTGGACACAAGCATTTAATGAATTAAGCAAACCAGGACAGTTCTTCAACCAAATCATTCGGATTTCATTTTATATGTTATTAATTTGTCTGTATCCGTCAAATTCCTTTCTTCTAATTCTAATAGTCCACAAAAAGCCACACAAAATCACAGGCAAGCACTTCCAGGCTTTCAATTGTCAGTCATGCTAGATGCTTTTGTACACAGCACAATGATTTTGAGGTGTGGAGAAACTTTTAAAGATTATTCTCATCGCTAAACCACACCCCGATGATCGTTATCCAAATAAGGGAATAAAAATCTGACACTTACTTCTTCCTTTGACTCAAGCTTATCCTTAATTTGACCACAGAACACCGGCAACAAAATTCCGCGACACAATGGCAACTTGAAGATCTTCGATTCCACAAGGTCTTTGATGCATTTCATCTTCCACTGGGTCAAACGGCCGGCCGGGATCTTCGTGATAATTTCCACGATGAAATTGCTGTTGAAATAAACAAGATAAGTCGATAAAGTCTTCAGATGCGTGCATGTTCTTCACACGTTCTTCAACTCACCTTAATTTTAGCGAATCATAAACTTCCATCAAATCTGAGGCAATCACATGCAAATATTTCAGAATGGCACCTTGAGATCTCAACAATGGATTTGGCATCGCAATCAGTTGCACAAACAGTCCCATCAGCTCTTCAAGTCGCGTTTCGAAGGCGAACTTGTCACGGTCTTCGAACATGTTCGCGTAGAGAATCCTGGATCGGATGATGAACTTCATGATGTACTGAAGGTTTTTGATAGTTTTGTAAAGCTTTCTCTCCGAAGGCCTGTCGTCATGCATCGGGTGCTGTTCCTTCTCAATACTGTTGAATGCGTTCAGAAAGTGTCGTTCTAGAACATTGATCAGCTTCTCGTAAGCCAGTGTCGACGAGAAGCTTTCGTTGATGTAGAGATCGAGAACAGATTGGAAGTGCTGGTATTTCTTATCGCTTACGATTTCGATGAGTAAAAGTAAACACTGAAAGACGAGATCATCATACCGCAGCGGGTCAGTGTTCTGAACAAGAATGTCGAAAAGCGCGTCAAGAATGTCTTGCAAGAACTTGACGATTTCTTCTGGCGAGACTCTCAGCAGCTGCGTCAGCGAATCTTCGAGACGATCCACGTTCTCCGACCATTTCAAAAGGCCGAGAAGATCGACGTCTTGCGTCAGCTTGGTGCTGCACAGGTTGATGTCAATGTGGAACGAGTCTTTGTGGAGCAGCGAGAAGCCCGCAGCTGACGGCTTTGGAGTTGCAAGCAGTTCAAAAGCCTGCGATGGCAGCGAGTAATAGTTGAAATTAGTGTTTGTGTCGTATTTTTTGTAGTCGATTTTGTAGACGACCAGTGAATGCTTATCTTGTTGCAGTGTCGTTCCATTATCTTGCTGCAGCTTGACATACGCCAGCGCAAACGGCTTCTCGTTCCTGTCTTTTGACTCATTAGAGCTGCGATGTTTGAACATAAACTTCAAATGGCATCGGATGAAGTCGTCAATTGGCACGTTGACTTTAAACGTTTCGTTCCATTTTGGCTTGTCTTCGTGGTAGTAGATAACGGAATGATACTCGCTTATCATGGGCGCCCCGCCACCTTGAGTTATCACTTCTGACATGACTTCTCCGGCTTCGTTACACACGCTTACAATGATCTCGATGTTCTTGTCACTCGACTTTCCGCTGGTCTTCGAGAACTCGCCCTGGAAGAGCGTGACGTACAAATCGTTGCGCACATCGCCGGGAAAGATAACTTCTGGAAATCCCATTTTGCGGGCGGTCGCAACGTTCCCCAGTATCAGATGCGGATGTTCTTCCTTTATCTGTTTGATATCTCCGTGCAGCAGTTCAACGCTTACCCAGATGTTCGACCCGTCTTTACTTAGGTCCTTGTTGTGGAACAGTTTCTTGAGCGTCACTTCCAGCGTATCTTTTTCGCACTGGACAAATGGCATCGACAGTTGAGTATCAGTTTTGAAATCCTCAGCTTTTTTGATGATTGGCGTTAGATCCAAAGCTGCGACCCCAAATGGCCTTCTCATCATATCGTTCATGTTCAAGACTGAACTGTTGTGACTCTGGGTCGAGTTTCGTTTTGACAAAACTGCACTGGCGACGCTGACACGACGCGATTCCGACTCTTTCGTGTCCATTGCGCCGATTCTTATCACATAGGCGACCAAAAATATTTTGTTTCGCAGCAAATCCATTGAACTCAAGTCGCTGAAGAGAACTCGAAGATTGTTGAAGTATGAAGCGATGCCCTGGCGGTTCCACTTAACTAGATAGTTCTCGGTAATTGGCTTCATCTCATCGCCATCGAAGAGCGTGAAAAGCAGCTCAGTGTCTTCATTCACTTTGCAGACGAAATTGTGCACAGAGATCAGGAGATTATGTGAAAATTTGTTCATCTGCTTTGATGCCCGTTGGTTTTTGTTGAATTCAGACTGTGGAACCGAACGCAATAAAATTCCGCAATTTTTCTTCCAAGATTTCACTTACCGTGGCCCGTCTGATGCGATTTGTGGCGCGCACATGGTGCTCGTAGAGTTGCGTAGTTGACGTCTGGTTGATGTCCAAAATGTGGCCGTAATCGTCACGAACAACCATGTCAAGTTCTAAACCACAAATTGCAGATTTATTATCGCGCGGAATGAAAAATAAGCTACTGCGCTTCATTGTGTCGCTTCCACCCAACTGCCAACCGCAGTGTAAGCACTCTCTCCCACACATAAAACATCATTAGATTTAACCTTACCCAACAGTTTGTTTCCTGTGTCGATTTCCGATGCAGCTTTAAGTTTTATGTCCTTCATTTCGTCTACTGGAAGATTGCCAGACAGCATTTGGGCGCGCAACTTGATCAACTCGAGCATTTTCTCACGAATTAACTTAAGACTCGGGTTGCTGGTCTGCTCGCGAATTAAAACGGTCGGTTGATTATCGATTGATTGGCGTCGCGATTTCACTCACCAAGAAGAACTTTTTAAAGATGCTGTGCCATTCCCTCAGAATCGTCGTAATCTCATCCACAATTTTGCTCCGCCTGATTCTGCATTCATTTTTGACGACTTCAACGTCAGCGAAGATATGGACATATGACTTGGGGAAAATGCCTTTCAAACCGCTGTTTCTAACGCAACCGAGAAGAGAGAAGAAAAGTGAGAAAACCGAAAATTGATGAATCGAAAGTTGCGTGAAATAAAGAAGAGCAATTAACAATTCAATTATACAATTTACGGGGGCGGATGTGGAAGTTTTGTCATGTTTTAAAAAGAAAAGAAAAAATGTTTCTTCTTCTAGTTTCTTGGAGTTTTGCCAGGATGATCTGAATTCTTCGAAATCAACTCAAACTATGACGAAACTCACGAACAGACCCCGTCTGAAGATTAATCATTGTAAAAATCAAATGAAACTCACTTTTTCTTGTAACCATAATACCAGTGCGCACTTTCACGAACGACGATGAGACTGTCACCAACGTCCAAGCCTAATCGATGCTGCTTTCCGTCTTGTCGATAGTTGTTACTTGCTGAATCGTCGGAACGAGAGTGATCAATAAAACTGTCGCAAGGTCTTCGAGCAACTCCCAAAACAAACAAAAATGCGAGACTTGCCAGAACATGCGAATTGCGCAACTGGTCAATATTAAATGCATTAAGAGTTGACTGGCTTGGATAATTTTCCGCTCGTTCATCGTCGGCGAGCACAATTTCCCCCTAAATTTATGATTAAAAAGCGAGCGTCCCCCAGCGTCAAACATTTAGTTTCGAATTTATCTCAATTCATTCTATCGAGTACGTTTCAACATGGAATTTCGCAATCGGATTCTTGACCAACTCCCAGCGACACATAACTTAGTTAATATTCAAGCGTGATTCGTACAAAATGGTTATCTTCGACTTCCTTTCAGCGCCTTATTGACTCATACGGCATTAAAACTCAGTGACTTTGTTTTTGATTTTATGAAGATTCATCGCTCAGCAATTTCATTCATCGCGGTTTCAGAACTTTTGGGATCTCGTAGATTGTTCTCCGATTACGTCACCGGTAATTAAATGGGCGTAAGCCGGCAAAGTTGCATGCCTTTGATGGACAATTAGATAACTGAGACTTTAAAGCCATAAGAAGACGATCCAAGTTGCGTGTTTAACAAGAATTTCAGCCGTAAACTAAACACCGCTAATTAAATATTCATATTTTGTGTTTGCATTTCCAACGAAACTTAGCAAACACTTCCGAACGTAAAAGTGCGTGCATTCGAGATTGTGGCTTCGGGCAAAGTTATACAATACACTTCGCTATATGATTTACAAAGCGGATTGTTTCTTGTTTTATGTCGGAAAGATTAAAAAGTCGAGAAAAAAAAAACGTAAACATGAAGACAGCTGATGAAACTTGGCATTCGCTTGAAAGCTAAGCATTACTCACAATTAAGTTGTTGCACGTCTTGTCTGCTTCAATGCCCTGATAATTGCGTTTTACTTAAAGTTCTCGTCGGAAGAGAAAGAATGTTTGAACTAGGTTGGCTTTGATAACAAGAATTTTAAGAGACTGTTTGTCGTTTTATGTTTGCCACCGAACCGGTTTGTCAGCAGAATTCTTGTCAATAGATTCAGAGAGAGCTATGTCAAGTCAATAGATTCCGAAATTCGCTGAATTTCACCAAAACATTCATGACTCCTCGCTTGGCTGTTCATGACGCAGACAACGAGATATCGTGAATTACACAAATTAACATAAACCGAGCTAGTAAAGAAACAGGAAATCAACATTTCTTCTCCCTTTTACCATTTTGCACTGGATTCCACTCTTCGCATTCTTGCATGACATTGAACTCTCCCGTTTGCGTTCTGACGCAACAGGTGGCTTCGTCCTTTTGTAAACAAACCATTTCCACTTAAACTCTCTACGACCGATAAGATAGCCGATGCCAATACCTTGACGAATTATCAGTGTGAAGCGATTTACTACGGAGATTATTTTTCTCCTTCTCGCCGTGCGCTGTGCAGCACCGAATTTGGCAAGCGAGTAATGCACGAAGGCTTCGTGATCGCTTGCGAATGTTGTTTACACTAAGAACACTTCACGCGAACTCTTCCTCGCACATTTTCTTCAAATTAGAACCAATTATACAAGTTCAATACAGTTTTATCATCAGAAAAATAATTCATTAGCCTCACTTAACTCATTGTTTTTCTTGCTTCAGCATTTTTGTTTGGGAGTGTTTCGAGTGAAATCATTGACGAACTTTTTAAAAGTTCTTTCTCGTTACCTATTCCATATAGAAATTGCCTTTCTACGCTCCGCCACGACACCATCTTGAAGGCACTTCACGTTTGGATCACTTTCGAGGCTTAATAACTCATTTTTCACGTAGTTATGGAATTAAAACTTGAGGAGGAAATTTCTCTACTTTGCACTTCACTTTTTAATATTACACTACGCAAGTCCCTTCGCAACTTTCAAAATTCACACGACCGTTAAAAATTTCAAGACAAATTAAAATTCTAATAAATTTATTCTCTCTAAATTCTATTTTAAGCGTATTTCTGCCCTTTCGTCAGCGTGTCTGGGAAGTCGGGGATCGAAATCGAAGTTATGTCCTGCTTGCCGTCGTGTCTGTCGGTGTCCCAAACTCCGTTGCCCGTGAAGTGATACTCGGCTTCGATGAAATACAGACACAGACTCAAGAGTTGAGCGTTTGATACTTCAGAGAAGGCTTGGTTTGGACGGTCGGTGTTCTCAGTGCGCCATTCGACCAGAGCTTTCAATTTCTGGTCGGTTCTGTTGAGCGGATAGAGAAGCAGGTGGAGATTGTCAGCCATTTCAGTGTAACTGTAACCTCGGTAGTGCAGATAGTCGACGACAGCCTTCATCGAGATCACAGACACATAGCGCCAGTTAGGATGTCTGTTCAGCACATTTCTCAACTCGTCTTCGGACTGGTTAAATTTCTCAGACAGGAAGCGCACCAGCTCGTGGCCGTTCGTTCTGTCTTTGCCACTCTTGACGTATCGTTCAAACGACTGCGACGAGTTCGACAACACGTTGAGTGACACACACCTGAGTTTCAACTGCGTCAAGTACTCTAATCTCGACTTTGCTTTGTTGTGGCGGTAGATCAGCTTGAGAACGCCGGGATCATTTATGAGCACTTTGAGTTCTTTGATCTTGTTGAGCTCTAAGATCCGGGCGTAAACTGTTTCAGGTTTCAGTGTCAACACGCCCGCGCACTTCAGGATTCTGTCTTCGGGAATTTTAAATGACTTTATGTTCTCTATCGTTTCCTTGATCATTTCCACGCTCGAAGTCAAAACTTTCGGGTTTCGCAAAAGAACTTCCTTTGTGGGCACGTCGCCAATCGTTGGAATTTCTTCAAGAATCTTCTTAATGTTGTCCCCGCAAGAGTGGATGAGAAATCCGTTGCGAATGATTTTGTCTTTAGTGAAACCGATGTCGCGCTCAAGCACGTGAAGTACGTTGACAATGGATTTGAGGCTCCGGTTTGACAAGTTCGGGTAAGTTTTCCAAAGCGACATCACCTCTTGGTGCTTCATACCGAGCTTGTCTATGAGGTACTGGCCGATGATAGCCCTTCTGGTGGCTTTAAGGGATATTGAGTCGTCGATGTCCTTTGCAAGCTCAACTGGAAGGTCCAACAGAGCTACAAGATTCTCGGCTACGTTTGTGTCTTCCTTGATGCATTGATGCGTCTTCAAAGCTGAGATATTTCTGTTCATTAAGGACACAAAGTGGTGCAAGTGTGAAAGTCGGATCGCCGTGAAGCAGCATTCGCCCAGGACTTGTATCCGGTTTGCACAAGTTTGCCGGTTCAGCAGGACAACTTTCGGTGAATTCAGGAGTTCTTCCCTTTCGAAGGCTTGACTCCTCAAAAAGTCTGCCGACGCTTGGACATCTGAAAGAACCAAAGACTCGTTGCAGAGGCTGGGATGATTGAGAAGAATTTGCTCAGCATTTTTCGATCCGACTCCTAAAAAGAAAGTGAAATTAATCGCGGGAACTAAAAATCACGAGTTTCGAGATGACTTACGGAAGATTTTCTTGTAGAATTCCACCAGCGACTTGTCTAATCCCGACTGGCTACTGACATTCAAGCAATACAACCGCATGTTAGTGCCAATTATTCTGAAAATACACCGCCGAGCTAAAATCATTTTGTTTGTTTACTTCTGATTTCGCCCCCCGCGATCGTCTTCGCGCCCCTCGGTGGAATCAAAACAAACATGAATTTCGCTCGAACTCCGAAGTTTCTTCGGTTCCTGGGCCGGAGATTGTTTTGTGTGAACGGACAGCCAGCTACCATCTTGGACAACTCGTGCATCAGTTTCTATATGAAAATCTTCAGTAAGTAAACTTCAAACTCAAATTTGCAGTCTTAAAAATTTGTTAATTGTAGAACTGAGTCAAAGAACAACTAAAGACTTGCTTACTAAGCAGCCCTGCCTTTGGTCTAGTGCTGTTGATTTCGATGATGTGCAAACTTCCGCGGACTTCCTTTGCAGCCAAAACATCAGCAGCAAAGAAATTTTGAGGTTCCCAACAAGTTTGCTTCTCAATCGAACGACTTTCGAAAACCGAATCGAGGTGCTCAAGGAATGTCGATTCAACAAGATCGAGCTGCTGTTTCTGCACCGTTTTGTGACTGTTATGAACAAGCAAATCAAAGTCTTGAAGGCGTTCAAATACATCGATGAAGAAGTTAAAGTCGCGGAGACACTTGCTAAACTGCTAGACAAGCCAATCGACTTGAACCAGAAACTCGACGACTCGAAGTCGCTCAAAGAGACACGAAAGGTTGTTATCAGTCTTTACCTCAAGGCAAGACTGGATGTAACTGACGAAGAAGTCGAGAAGTTTTGGAAAACTTATTCCCGAATAACTCACCGCAGCCTTAAGTCGATCGTCGATGTTCTAGATTTGCTTGAGAATGAAATCGGATTCACAAAACAAAAAATCATCCGCAACGGCTTCATCATCTATGCTTGCGCTAACAACATCCGACAGATTCTCAAAGACTTTCCAACGATTGGTGGCCTAGCGTGCAAGGATCTTCTGCTGCGGAACCCGAAGATTGCTATGACAAACGTCGATTCGATCAAGGAAACCCTCCAACACCTGAAAACCTTCGAGATACCCGAGGACAGAGTTCTCAAATGCGAAGAGATTCTGACGCTTGGTCCGACGACGGTGAAGGAGCGGCTACTAGAGCTCAGCAAGATCGACGAATTTAAAGTTTTGGTTGACAACGAGGGAATTTTGAAGCTTTTGCACAACCAGAACAAGGCGAAGATCCGATTGGAGTTCCTGAAGCAGCTAAAGGTGAAGTGTGTGTCGCTCAACGTGCTGTCACATTCGTCAGACTGCTTTGAGAGGTACGCAAAAGGTGGCAAAGACAGAACGAAGGGTTACGAACTTCTCCACTTTCTTGGTTCCGCGTTTGACATTGAGAAAGAACAAATGCGCAACACCTTAAATCGTCATCCAAACTGGTGCTTTGTGCCTGTCATGGAGGTAAAGCAGTCGATCGACTATCTGCGGGCTCAAGGGTTCACCGACCAGGACCTGGCTGAGAACATCCACTTGCTGCTTTACCCAACCCACCGCATCGAACAAAAGCTGAGCTCATTGATCGGGTGGAAGTCACGTAACGGCGACCAGAACTGGATTGCTGGAGAACCGCTGTCTGAAGTGTCCAACTGTCGACTCTTAAGTCTATGCCTTTATTTCATCGAAGCAGAGTTCCACTTCTCGGGCAACGGCATGTGGGACACAGACCGCCACGATGGCAAACAAGACATGACCACCCCGAGCACGCTCGACTTCCCAGACTCGCTGAAAAAGGTGAACCGGTTTGGAGTCACACAAAAGATGAAAATGTTTTAGCGAATTAAGGACTGACGATAATAAAATTATGAACTTCTAAGGTGAACTATTTATTGCTGTTGCCAGTTATTTCGTTTGCACAATCACGATAAGCCTCGTAGCTGCACATATTTTCGAACAGTCCGATCCAAATGAGTTTTGACACTGGAATTGAAAGAAAATTTTAGATTTATTAATATTCAAGGCTTGCCAATGAAACGAAAAGACATACACATTGTTAAGATCGTTGTTAGTCAGCCCTGCAACTCATCATCATGCAAAAAACACCAAATTTGTTAATTTTAATTTTTTATTGGAACTTCATTCAGTGAACTTTTCCAGGTCGACAAAAATAATTCTTGACTTAAGCTCTAAAACTTTGAAAGCGCTAATTGGTAAAATTCTATTGGTTCAATGAGGTGAGTCTAGGTTAATCAACATCCAAAGAGTATCAGCACAACAGAGAAAATCGCGATTTAGAACTTGAAGAAGTCTTTCAACTTGTGCATGACGGTTTCCTTACTTTTCTCGTTTGGTTTTTCTGCTGTCGATGATGGCACAGGTTGGGTTGATGAAGGAGTTTTCAATTTTTCTTGGACACCCGTGGTGTCTGGCTCTAATTTCGATGATGATAACTTCAAATTCACTTCTTGCTTCAAGTCGTTGGGGTTGATTTTCAAGTTTCCTATATCAGCTTGAGATGTTTTGGGATGTGAACTAAATGTAATTTGTTGATTGGATGATAATAAGTTGATTTCAGTTGATTTTTCATCATCGAGAGAGTCAGAGCACCACCCATCATCTCAATCCGACTTTGGCTTGCGCGATTTGGGTTTGCGGGCTCCCTCGAGTGATTGATCGATTAAGGCTTCTTGGCGCACCAGGTCCTGGTTGCCAAGACGGATCATCTTCAGTTCCCACTTAGCGAGATCGCGTTTGTATGCATCCATCTCTCCTTTGTAGGCCTCGTTGTATGCGACGCGCTTGTCTTCCGGCAGAGCATACCACTGCTCGACGATTTTCTTGTGAAAGTCGCGATAGGTTTGATCACCGCGCTGCGACGATGCGAACTTCTCAGTCAAAAAACGAAGGAAGCCCGATGCTGGCTTCTTTGGCTTGTTGTTTTCACGGTTTTTCTAAAACGATAACGGAATTTCTCAAAATAAGTTCGTCGTCATTTGTTGATCGTCTCACCTTCTTAATCGCTCGCTTTTCGCGGCTCTCTTCGAGCTCATGTCGGGCTCCACGAATGGTGGCTCTCTGTTCGTCAGTCAACTTGGCCTCGTATTGAGCAATCTTCTTAGTGTATTCTTCCTTCTCCTTCATGTACTCGGCGGTCAGCTTTTGCTTGAGATTGTCATCGACTTCGGCCCATTTCTTGGACAGAAGTTGAACGACGCCCATCGCCTTGATGTTCTCATTTTGTTTCAACGTCTCCTGACGGTTGAGGGCAAGGAAGCGGAAGAATGGAGTGAGCGGCTTCTTTGGTCTCGCCGGAATATCCAATTTCTCCTCAATCGACCTTATGGCAGAAATATTCGCGGCGGGAATAAAAGGCGACGCGAGTCTGAAATTTCACAATCGGCGAATAAATAAAGAATACCACAAGCTTTCAAGTTGACTCCTATTTCACCTCGTGTGGATCAACACCTTCGAAGACTGGAGTAGTTTTGTAAGCGACATCATGGTTAATAGATTGAGAAATTAAGAGAATTAACTTTTGTTTACAATGTGAATTTGGAGTGCGGGGCACAAAACGTGTTCGAGTGGCTTACACTCTTGTTACAAACCACTTTGCAGATACGACTTTGTCCGTGAATAAGAAAAAATTCTAAAAGCATCAGTGCAAACTTCCTCTCTAATGAATTTTTCGATTCACACTTAATCAAACAAGTTATCGTGCACTTTAAATCGAAGCAATTCATCTCAGTCGGAGCCATGACGCGAACGTGGATATTTGCCTTAATTGTGATAGTCGCTCTCGCGAAATATTCTTCAAGCACTTCACTTCAAAACATTGAGAACTGCTCCACGGCACTCAATCCTCTAAATATTTACCCGTTTGTGTTTAATGACCACGCTCCCCGCGGTAAGCCATATCCGAAGGTTCTTTGTGACGCAATCGTTAAGTTCTACTCCGCTTTATAGATAATCGATCGGCGGGCAAATACAATGAAGCGACGAATTCCTCCGACTTAACTAGCTGCGTCAGCGAATGTTGTAAGATGACCTCTTGCAATGTTGCCATGTTCTACAACCAGACTTGTTTTGTCATCGAATGCACCACATCTGCTGGATGTCTTCCCGTGAAACGAAATTCGACGGTGCAACTGGAAATGGTTCTTGTTCGCACAGTCTTCGATGAAAACCAGACGTGGGAAGAAGTTTTAAAGCAAGAAAGTGAAGTCAAGGAACTGCAACCAAAGGCTGACAACTCAAACATGAACTTTATGAATAATTTTTTCAACTACGACTTGAACGAAAAGCTGTATAAAACCATAAAGCAAATGTCTTCGCCTGAGGGTATGAAAAAAAATCCGAGAATCTACGGCCAAGAGAGATACGTCGATGACGACGGAATCGCTGATGACACGACTGAGAACTTTTTAAATCTGAAGCCGTGCATGCCAGGCATTCACTCATGCACCGAGCAAGAAGAGTGTCAGCTGATAAGTCGTGAAGGCGGATTGTGCAGATGCAGACCTGGCTACTACCGCTTCAAACACAAGTGCATTGCAAGGTCAGTCGAAGTGCCAATTGTACCAGCTGCGTTCCAAGAGGCTTCGTTCCCGCAGAAGTTCTCCGAGCCGTACGATGAGAACCAGTCAGAACCCGAGAAGGTGAAACTTCTAGTCACTGTGGAGTCAAAGAACATTCAGTTGCCTAAAAATGAAGCATCGTTGACAGCAATCGTCGATCCCGACGACGAGAAGCACACATATTTGTGGTCACTCGTCGATAAGCCGGAGAACGACAAGAACGGAACAATTACAGATCAAACGCGACAAACGGTTAGAGTGTCAAACTTATCAGAAGGTCTCTACCGCTTCAAGCTGACAGTCACTGGCACCAACAGCTACGGAGAAGCATTCGCAAACGTCACAGTTTCACATGCCAAGAGAAACAACAAAGTGCCGACACCGATAATCAAGCCAGCACACCAGGTCATCAAGTTGCCAAATCAAAAAGCAATTCTAGATGGCAGTTCGAGTGTTGACGACGATAAAATTTTGCAATTCAAGTGGGAGCTGGTTCAAGGACCGATCAACTATTCTCCGACACTGCAAGAACTGGCGACAATCGAACTGGATGACTTGAAGGAACCTGGGAATTACACCTTCAAGCTGACAGTCACTGACTCAGACAAAGCTGAGAACTCGACCACCGCAATGATCCAAGTCGTCGAAGAAATTGATTATCCACCGCAGGCAAACGCTGGAGCGGACGTAATTCTTTACCTTCCGCACAACAACATCACCCTCAACGGCACGTTAAGCACAGATGATCATCAGATCGTGTCATGGGAGTGGACGAAGGACGCTTCGGACCAGACAATGGCAGTTGACATGCAAAACACACGCACGCCGTTCTTGGAACTCTCACACCTCGAGGAAGGGATTTACACGTTCGAGCTGAAGGTTACTGACGCAAAGGGTCAAAACTCGTCTTCGAAAGTTCACGTTTTCGTGAAGCCGCCGACGAATCTCCCGCCAATGGCAAGGGCTGGAAGAAATTTTACTTTCAGTTTGCCACTCACGTGGACTTTGCTGAACGCAAACGAGTCAACGGATGATATTAAAATAACGCAGTATTACTGGAAACAAATCACAGGTCCTGCACTCAGCCTGATATTGAACGCTAATAGCACCGTCGCTAATGCCACACAACTCACTCTTGGTGATTACATCTTCGAAGTTATGGTCATCGATGAGAGCAACAACAACGCTACAGATCGGGTCAAGATCACTGTTATTCAAGGTGAGTTTTACAAGCAGTAATAATAGAAGTTGTAGTTAACCATGAAACGATTTAGAGAAAAACGCCGCGCCAATCGCGAGAATCGCTGGCGGTAGCCAAAACCTAACTTTGCCTTTGACTGTGCTGATACTCAACGGAACATCGTCATCAGATGACTTGGCGATAGTTAATTACTCGTGGACGAGGGAAAGCGACAGTTTAGCTGTCGGTGACGTCATTGGAACGAGCGATCATCAAGCCGTGCTAATGGTGAGTGAAAATTACCAATTAACATGCAAATTTTGTTTATTTATTGTGTCTTTTAAGCTCACGGGCGTCGTGGCTGGTACTTACAAGTACAAACTCACCGTGGCTGATGAACAAGGCTTGACAGGCACTGAAGTTGTTAGCATCAATGTCTTTGAAGATCCTTTGATTATGAACTTGGTTGAAGTTGTGCTGAGAGCCCAGGCGTCGTCATTGAGTCAACAAGAGGTGAGAAATCTTTGACTTCAGCATGTTAATATGATTTTTGTATCAATCTACATTGAAATTCACCATCAATTTACTTTCAGTTGGACCACTTGAAGCAGAAACTTCTTCTCCTACTTGGTGACAACGTCAAGCTAAACGTTCGTCACGTCCGCATCGATGACAAAACCAATCACGTTATTCTCGTGTTTTACGCCTCAAGAGCGTCAAAAGATGGAACATCACAGGTCATGAGCGGCCAAGACGTGCAGAAAATCTTGAAGGAAAAGTTCTGGAAAGATTACAGTATTTTGGGATCGTCGATCAGTGAAATTCGAACTGTTTTATGCCAGAACGACTGCTCCGGTCATGGATCTTGTGACACTCAGACGAGAGCCTGTATTTGCGACACCTTTTGGATGCCTGACATATTTTTCTATTGGGGAGTGACCGAGGCCAACTGCGACTGGTCGATTCTCTACGTCATCGTTTTCATATTTTTCGTGTTTCTGGTTATCAGCGGAGTCTGCTGGGGATTGACCTACACGTGCCGCAACCGCAAAGTCAAAGCAACCGAAACAACCAGATCCAGACCGACGCGGCTGAAAAGACCGCAGAAATATGCCTTGTTGCACACTCAGGATGATGAAATGCCATCATGTAAGTTTTTCAAGCTTTCAAAGTTAAATATTTTATTGGAATCTCCGTTTCTTTAGTCAACAGAAACACTTTGGCGAGCGATGAATCCGACACCGACTCAGACGTGCTTTTTGAAAACAGTCGACAGAAGTCCAACGGCGTGCGCAATGGCTTCAAGCCCAACCGGACGCACAAATTCACAAAGTTGGGCCGTCGAATCAAGACATAGTTTTAATGATTTGCATATTTTTTGAAAGAGCTTTCTAACTTTAACTTACGAAACGTGATTCAACCAAAAACATTACCATAAGAACAGTGAGTTGGAACTTGCAAAAACCTTCTTCAATCATCAAGTGAACTAAATGAAACCAAATATCTAGTCAATAACATAGCGTTAGTCAATGAATTGTATTTAAAAGCATGTGTTGTGGCTTCTGGTTAAGGACTCACTGCGAGATAAAGGTTAGGGACTCTAAATTGTAATTTTATCGAGCAATTTAATTTAATAAAGTGAAGATTTCAACAAAGCTTTGTATTTTTAAATCTTTATTCAATCAAACTTCGGTCTTTTTGTGTTTGTAGTTAATTAACAAAGCCGTTTTACAAACAAATTTAATGGAATTTTATAAAACTAGAGAATTCAAGTTTGCTGTTTTCGTTTTCGGATGAGATTTTCGTTTTCAACGTTGAGTTTTCAAAAGTTTTCATGCGGGCTGTTTGAACTTGAAGGAACGCAAAGTACGTCGAAAGCATTTATTATTGAAGTTTCAGTGGTGCATTAAGTGCAGGTAACAAACGAAATGTGGAACCAAAAGCATCAATGACAATCGCAAGTCTTGTTCGTCACTTTTGTATCGTTAAATGTGTGGTTTTAGAAAAATAATTGATTTTTTCCATAAAAATATTTTTTATCCTTTTAAATCCTTTTTCGTAATCAGCTTTTGTTGTTTATGCAGCGCCAGAAATTTCAAAGCATGGCACAAAGTTCCATTGCATGATCCCGCCCTAATCGCCGGAAATAATGCAGCGAAACTTCCGAACCGACTCGTGTACAATGCTTGCAAACTACGAAAAAGTAATTTTCAACAATTTGTTGTTCTTGTTTGTCAGGCACAATTTTACATCCATTCCTTGTGTTTTGTGTGTGATTAAATATTAAGTTTGTTACACTTTATCGAAATATAATTCAGTTTCAAGAACATTTTAAAATCTTTTCTATCTAAACACACCCAGTTTCTCAAAGTTTTCTTGTTCAGTGATGACCAAAATAAAGTTTTCGATGCTTTTTCGTGACTGGACGCTGGCGATCTTCAGAAATATTTAAAAATCAAGTCCAAACTAACTCCAGTCACAAATAAACCGCTACTCTACACTACACTCCACCTTTTCATTTTAATATTCTGATCGGGAAAAATATTCGCCGCCATAAAAAGCTTTTTGAATTGTTTTTCCTTGTCTTAAGTTTTTGCTTGATTTGTTTGCTTGTTTGCTTGTTTATTATATTTGGAGCTTTTAGTTGGCTAGCAATGCACCGCTTGTCGTCTTAAAATATGTGTTCATACTGTTCTCTTGTGCTGAATCACAAAGGAAACTTGTTAGTTTCCGTAACTATTTGAACCGTGGCGGTGCCTTGAACTGCAGCCAGAAACGAAAGTTAACGGACTAAAGATTTTGGAACTCAAAGTTTTCGTTAACTCGTTATTAAGTTTGTGTTGACGGATTTTGTTATTGCTCTAAGATGTTCGCTAATTCACTAAGATTAAGATTTTTGCGGTGTGTCAGTGTCGTGTGAATGCAAGTTTGTCATTTTGAGAATAGAATTCTTAATTTCTTCATTTAATATTAACCCGTAGTTTTCAAGATTTTTTTTTTGTTTTCCATAAATTTAAATGCGTCTAAATTTCTAGACTTTTACCATTAAAATTGTGCCAACTGCACGGTTCTTAAACTTTTTTTTCGATAGTTTACAACTGATTTTAATCACAGCAAATTATCATCAAATACGGTTTCCAAATAAACACTTAAACGAGAACTCAAACAAAACTGCGTTTACAAACTTCAAGACGGAAGAGAAATTAGTCAAATGTGAACTGGCAAATTATGATTCTGACGACACCTTGGTGGCGAAGTGGAATTTCCTTTTTGAGGCATCAACGATCAGGTGGAATTCTAAGAGAATGAATCACTTTGCTGGCCTGCAATGACATAACAAGTCGTAAGACAAAAACAAAGCAGTTTTATAAAAACTTACTTGATATTCTTGTTCGGTGTCCAGCTTGCCGACGACCGACACGATTTGGTATTGTGGAGCTTTCATAGCGTTAGGACCGCGTCTGATCAATCTAAGTGAATCCTGCGACGATCCTAGTGATGCAACCTGTCGAGGGCTGTGCGATGGATCTAAGATAAGCAAAGTCAGCCCGCTTGCCTTCTGTTCGATGCCGATAATCGTTCTAGAGTGCCCTTGATGCTGAAGATAAAGCGGTGGCGTGTGAGGTCGCGGCTGTTCAAAGTAGCGCAGCACGTAACTGAATAGATCGGGATGGCACCCGTTTAAAGCTGTGGGTCTGTGAAAGTCGACCAATTGACACTCGATTCGCATCCACGAGAAAAGCGTCACGATTTCCGTCGCTCCGATCCATTTCCGGGTGTTGTGGAGCTTGCACCCGAGTTGCTCCTTCCCTTGAACGTCGAATCCTTGCATCCAAGCACTCTCGACCATCTTCTGCAAACGAGAAATGCTTGGCATAGAGTTCGACCCGATGGCAGCGCGCATCATTTCGCTGTAATTTGGATTCTGGAACAGCGTCGACAAAAGCATTTGGATGTTTCGGTAGCCGCATCCCCAGCCTTTGTCTCCATAGCTGGAAGCGTAGTGATCGATTCCTGAGCAAACGTAGCTTTTCGTAACCCCCGGCGATGCTGCAGATAAACTCGCAACCCGCGGCGCTACTGATTTTGTCATCGACGATCCGTCATCGATTCCATTCGACTCTGCCGCCCGAAGTCCAACTTGACGACAGTAGTAATCAGCGACCGACATTTCGCCAGCGTACACAGCTCGCTGCATGGCCACCGCTGACTGCTCTTTAAAGTTTCCTTGATCATCCATTCCATACTGAGCTCTAAGCATTTCAAATTCACGTTGTTCACGAAGCTTCTGTGCTTCCTTTTCAAGATCTGGACCGACTGCAACGACCGGCGACTTAGTGAAGTGACTATCGATGTGCATTTCCATTTCCTGCGTCTTCATTTCAGCAAACGATATTCCACATACTGGACAAAGATTGCAACCAGCTTCTTCGCCATTCATCATCAGCGTGGCCGTTGCACAAGCAGTGTCGACCTTGGCCGGTGATAGAATGTCGCGATGTTCGTGGTTGACGTGAACTTCTAAGTCTCCACTCGTCTCGAAGCATCGAACACAAATTGGGCAAGCGAAAGCATCCAGCGTGTCGATGTGGTTGGATGTTCCACAGTGAGCCCCAGAATTGATAACACCAGGGCTGATTGGATCGAAATGTGATCTGTTGATGTGTTCTTCAAGTGTTCGCGGATCCTCTGTTGAAAGAATGCATTAAATAAACCTTCAGTAACTTAATGCGATCACTGCTTACCTGTAGTGTAAGGACACAACAAGCATTGTAAAGTTGGCGATGGAAGCGGAATTGTAGTCTTTGGCTTGTTGTTGGCCTTTAGCTTCAAGCCCAGCTGGCTTCGCAAAGGCGACCCTTCCCCGTGCTGAACTCCGTTAGCAGCCGCTCCGTTTACGTTCTCGATATCACAGTTCTCATTGTTGTTTGTATTATTGTTATCATCCATTGCGTTGCTATAATTAAAAATCACTGGTTCAGCCTTGCTTCCGTTTAAGCTGCCATTTGCAATAGTGCCGTTCTTGAGTTTTGTGCTGGTTCCTGTGTACGGTGGCTTGATTTTAGTAGTCGTTGCAGAGTGATTCTTAAATCCGTTTTGAAGCGGTTTTGCCGTTGCACCATTTTGATGTGGCTTCGCTGCACCATTCTCTAAACTGCAGACAGGAATCTCGGTGATGGACGGTGAAAGCCCACATGACATTGAATCCGAGTCGCCATCCACGCTTTTAGAGTCATCGATAAAGCTCATGAGTTCATTTTCGGGCGTCAGGTAGTCGAGATGCGCCTGATTGACGTGCAGCAGAAGCTCTGCCGAAGATGCGTCGGTTAGTCCACAGAACGGGCAACTTCCGTTGCCTTCGACGTGACACTTCTGTGTATGCTCCAGCATCTTTTCATCTGAAAATCCTGATAGTCCGCAAATTTCGCAAGAGTGAACAGCTGACGACGAACCATCACTCGCAGAAGATGTTGATGGCACATTCTGCTGATTCGACATGCTAGCTCGTTTATTGCTCCACTAAAACGCAAGATGAAAATTTAATGAAAGAAGAAAAATCGATAAACGACAAAAAGTTTGAGGAAGAGAAATGAAAATCCGGAAGTGAAAACTCAACCGCAGGCAAATGGAATATTGATTAAATAAGGAACAATTACAAGGTCGCGATTATCGTTTAATGCAGCAGAATAATTATGATGTGATCGCCTGACACCTCGAGCCAGCTTTGAATTTGAACGAAACTCTTTTGTTGTAATTGTAATTGCAAGGATGTAATTGGATCGATAAACATTTTTCTTTTCCCGTTTCCGCAATTCACTCGAGATATTTTTGTGGCACTTGAAGTCGAAGACTCCAGAGACAGAAAGAAGGTGACAGAGTGTTGTAGTGAGTGGACAGTGATGTGCAACGAAAGAACTTGAACTTGATTCAATGATAAAGTTTTTTGAGGATGGAAAAGTGACGATTGCCAACTTACCACTTAATTTGATTAACTAATTTTGATATTCTAGGTATTGGTTATTGCAAATTTACATGTTGAGGGAGTTGTAGATCGTTTGATGGTCGCGAATTAAAATTTCCCACAGCGATTTATTTTCCTTCTCGCAATTTTTCGAGAACCACGGTTAGCCTTCGTCGGCCTGCCTCTCAACCTGAACTTACTGGCAATTTACTCTGCACAAGGCGTTTCTGCCTGGGCATTACGCTGGATGGATTTCTCTTAAAATCGAATCCAGTCGATGACAATGGCCAGAAAACTTAAACAAAGCGAAATTAATAACAGACAAAACCTTCTTGAGCAAGCCTAGAGAAAGATTTTTGCGTCTTTGAGATGTTATACCATTTTTCGAGTTAAAAACTTCTGCAACTTAATCTAACTTATACATTTTTATATAAAGTTCAAATTTTATAGGTTAAAAAGTTAGTTTAACGGAAAATCTCTAGTATATCAAGATATTTTCTTGTACTCTTAGGTCACTTGATGCAATTAACATTAATTTAAAACAAACATCAATACAATGAAGTAAACAAAATCTACTTGACTTGATGCCATCGAAGTAAAAAGTGTTCCGACTTGGTAGCGAAGGATTTGAGAGAGACGCGACACAAGACGCAAAAAGTTGCAAGTCTCCGGATAAATTATCGCGTCTTCGGAATTAATTTTCAATGTTTGCATGGCTTACGCGGTTTTATCGGGGTGAAGTCTAATATCGGATTAATCAGTGTGTTCTAGTGTCGTCGAGTGCGTGTTTTCGTCTCAATCATGATTATAGAAAGCGAGGAAAGCGAGAATCTCTCGTCGACCGACTTGACGTATCTTTCGTTGCTTGATAGGTAACTTGAGCGCATCCTGCAGTGTTTTGATTGCTGTTCTCACCTTATTTGCTATCTTTTCCAGCCGGCAGTTCGGTTTCTTCAAGCTCAACGCGCCGGAAAATGCGAAAAAGAAGGCGCTTGTTTTGAAAGTGAGTAAACGCAACACATACACAAACGAGCGCTCTTCTTCTTGTTGATGTTTGATTTTTTTGTAGGCGATCAAATACTTGGAGCAAATGCTCATCGAGGCCCAGGCCCAGAAGCTGTTGGCCAGCATGAAGATCACCAACGGGGTCGAGGAAGACAAGAAAGAGCCTTCGGAGACGGAAGACGATGCCGAGAAGCAGTATCCAGTGAAAGAGGAGTCGAACGATGTGGAAATGAAAGAAGCCAAGGAAAGTGAACCACCTGAAGCAGCGGTCGAGAAAGACGAAAGTGACGATAAATTAATCGACATTGACCCTAAAACCTTCTGCAAATTAGGGCACTTCCACTTGTTGCTCGAAGATTACGCAAAAGGCAAGCATCGTATTTAATTCTTATTGGAAAGTTTTATTAAGTGACAAATTATTATCGTTCAGCGCTCTCGTCATATCAAAAGTATCGCGATCTCCGCCACGATCACTGGAAGGACACGCCGTTCCTCTACGGGCTGGGGATCATCTACCAGCATTTCAACGCCCTTCGCTGGTGAGTTCACAACTTGATTCACGCGATAAGCCTCGATAAGCCTCGATCAGTTCCTTGTTCGGCGATAAACTTTGATCGGTGCCTGAATGGATTGCAAACGCGGAGTTGCACTATTGATAAGATACAAATCGACGATCAAATGACGTCATCGCCTTGCAATCTACGAGAATAAACAAAAGAAAATGAAACGCGAGACGGGAAAGAAGAAGAGCATCGTCACTCATTGAAATTGTGCAAAACTGACCTACCTTTATTGGATCATTAGACGGCAAGCACTAAACAATTATTAGCGGGAGTTTCTCGGAATTGACAATACAACTGTGCTTTTACGGAAAACCTCCATGCCTACAAGGCACCGCCGATTGTGAGGAGTGATTTAAATGCATCGGTGACGCAACGAGCACAGTTAAACCTGAAGCATCCATTTAATAATCAATTCTTCCATAAAAAGTGAGAGAAAAGAAAGAAAAGATCAAGAGCGACAAGAAAAATGCCGTTTTATATTGGCACCGGGAAAAACCACGAAAGATTCGTTCGTTGGCGTCGAATTGCACTATGGCACGAACATGCAATCCATTCCGCAAAAAGGAAATGAAAAAAATAGCGGCAGCAAAAGTTCAGCACTTGCGGTTTTATTAATGATGCCGAGCTGGAAGGGTCGATATTTCCGCAAACCTCGCGGTCGATTTGGTACATGTTCATTGTGTGATAGACATTTTGATTAGAATTTTTGAGCTTCCTAGAATGTTAAGTCAACCCCAAAAGATCCCAAAATGTACCCGGGGTCATGTCCAGCGATTATAAAACATTTTAAGTCTAAAATTTACAGAGTTTCCCTTACATAACTTCAGGCCGTCTTTTTGTACAAGTTTGAATTCACAAATAGCTCGTGTTGAACAATTATAATTTAATGCTCACAAGTTTCAGCTCGGAAATTGCCGCGTAAACAGAAATAGCGTAAACTTTTCAGGTTCACTGAAACTTTGATAACTTTTTTGTTTGACATTGAAACTTGTTCCGCAATGTTTCAATTTCAATCCCCGGTGTGAAGAGATCGCAGGTTCCGAGAACAAGGGAAGAGTTCAAAACTTTTTCTACTCTTAATCGATATTGAAATTTCTGAAATAATTTTGAGGACTTCTTGATGTCTCGCATTTCACGCTCAAATTGCTTTCGACGGCGAGTTTTTTTGTTGTTTTCAATAAAAAACCGAGCGGAAGAACACTTCGCGAAGGAAAAGCCCGATTCGCGCACATTGACTGCCAAGGCAGAACTTTTCCCTAACTATCGCTATATGCTGTATGGCGTGTCTAGCCCGCATTTAATTTCATATTACACTAGAAAACAGCTCCAAGAGACTAACCGAGTCGGTGAAAAGGTGTGGGAAGGAAAAGCGAGAAGGTATTTTTTATGTTCACGCTGTTTCGAAGTTCGATAGCAGCAAAAAACATTACAGGAATGCTTAATTCCCCTGGTCGTTGCCAGCGATATTCGATTTTTATTACTTTTCTGTTCATCTCTACCCGCTCTTCCGGAAAATATTTTTTAATTAAACTCGAATCCCTTCGATGTGCCTGAGACAAAAGCTCGGGTGTTCTCAACGACGACGATTGCTTTTTATGTCTTCTTCGCCACCCGCCAGAGTTTCCAAGTGTGGAAAATATTTGCAGAGCTTTTGGTCTACGTGACTCGGTGCACGTAGCGGAAAATGCTCGATGAAAGTGCATCTCACTCTCAGCTTTTAATTTTCTCTCTGATTGCTTTGCAAACATGAGAATTGAGAGCGTACATAACAATCATCTGTGTAGAATAAACCTTGCAACTCGTATTGTGCACATTATTGCCCTGCCCGTCTCATCCTTGATTCCAATTTATTTACTTCCGTGCATTCGTAATCAAGAGAGCGGCTACAGACACATAACAAGAGATACGAATTGATTTATTCATGACGACCTGCCTCGCGAGAGGCTTCTCCTGTTGATATACTTTAAAATTTAATTGCGACGGGTGGACAGTGAAACGGAGAAGCGGGAATGGAACGTCTGCATTTTATCTTTTTTCGTCCGTGCAGCTTTGCCGAAGCCAGAGATATTTTTTTACCTTTGTTAATTACTCGTAAAAACCTTTTCATCATCCAATTGCAAACACAATGTCCGCGATACGGTTAAGCGGATGTTTTTTGAATGATGTTTTGACGTTTATACTTTCGTGAACCTTTAGTTAGCTAACGTCACTGCCAAATACCCCTCGCCGCCCATTGTTCAGCACTCTCTTGTGTTGATTTTTCGAATGAGTACATTGCTTTAGTTGAATAATTGCCGAGGATTACTGTCATCTTCACTCCAGTCTCCATTAACGTGTCGAAATGGATTTTTTAATGTTTTTTCTCCTTCTGTCTCGTGACTCGTTGTTCTTGGCTGTGGATTACTTTCTTCTTACGTTTAATTTATTGAAAGTACTTTCGCCCTTCGGCTCAATGGAAATTGCTAAAAAATGTTTCGTTTCTTCCTTTCGGATGTGCTAAGGAGAAGTTTTCCACACGATAGAACAACAGAGAGTTATTGTCAGACGACAAAAAACGAAAAGTTTTTCTTTTTATCACGCTCGGTGTCTGGCTTTGGTGTCTTCTTGTTCTTTGAAGGTTCTTCTTCACACATTTTTTGGGGGTTTAACGAACCCGATACGAACATGGAAAAGCGCTGCGTGGAGAAAATAGTGACGAACACTCCAATGTCAAGTCGGGTGGTTACATCGACCCTCGGCGAACTGGTTCTCGGCTTTGTTTTTGCATCACGTCTCCCAGCTTCGCTCCATTCACCGAGAAAAACAATTTCGAGTTCAACGGTTCCATTTGAGATTTATTTCTCGTTCTCTACATTGCAAAGTATCCGTTTTCAAAAATTGCTTAATGCATCGATTGCTTCATAAATGGATCGCTCCACTCCTATTTTACCTGCTGCCACTTGGGATGCACACACGTTGATACCTTTACGAAGCAGTGAGCGAAGAAATACGTGATGGAACCATCTGTTGCGCAAAGAAAACGAGAATTAAAAAGTTTCGAAGATTTCTAGGAACATTAAATTGGCATGTGATCGGAAATTGGATACGATTGGGCGATGTACGTGTAGTGGTGCTGCCGGAACCATGTGCAAGTCAGGGGGATCCATTTTGTGCAATCGAATCCTTGAACCAGTTCATCGTCGCTAATTTGACCTTCATGTGATCTCTCGCCACCATATCATGCACACCCGAAACCACACTCGAACATGAAGAGGAAAAAAACGGAATGCAAAATGAAAAGCGACGAAGAAGCGCAACAGAACATTTTTATTTAATTAATTATAGAGAATTTCGGGATATTCGGCGAATAAAATTAAAACCCGATTTCTTTGCGGATTTCTTCTTGTCGCCGCTTCTTTCTGCCGTTGTCTCAGACACTGCAAATCCGTGCCTGATGAATACTGTATTTATTTGGATCACTTTCTGTTGTCGTCGTTTTGTTTTGGTCGAGAAACGTTTATTTCGAAAAAGAAAAGTTGTCTAGAAGGAAATTAACGTTCGGCTTTGAAAATGAAACGATGGCCGGGCAAGGTCATTCAGGCAAATTCTGCAAGGTCGGCGAATACCTGCTTTAATTGTCGATCCAGCGCCCACTCATGTATACATCAAGCATTCAGAACGCTTCTTTTAAGCTCGACACTCGAATCGAGTACACAACATTGTCGTTGCATGTTTACACTCACATTTCCGTCTGTGATTTGTTATGTTCGAGTTCTTCTTACCTCCAGAACATTATCTCTTCATGATGTGTAAGGAAAGAAAAAATGATTCCGCGGTTGAGAATGATTCTTCGGTGAGCCATAGCGCGGGTCATTGCCTTCTTGCTTCTGATTCCCAGTGAGCGAACGGGAGAAGAACGGAATCGTAGGAAAAAATTGCAGAGAGCGTGTCTGGCGAAGAAGAAGAACCTTTATAGTCAACTTGAATTAAGTGTTCTTCTTACTCCACCGTCGCTGCAAAAAGGAGAAAAAACCTTAATTTTAGATTTTCCATACTCGACAGTTGCACGTTCATCACGTTTTCTGCTCGTCCCCGTAAGACGAGAGAAAATCGTACACCAGTGTTGGTGAATTGTGAAAAAATCACGTAGCACCACCGAAAGTTTCATCTTTCCGTGCTTCTAATCATGGAACCTCGGGCACGTCGATGGAGTTTACGATAGGAGTGCGACGGGTAAATTGGCCGACCTCGGGCGACTTCTCTGATAAACCCAACTTAATTTATCGATGGTCGGAATGTTTTGAAACATTTTTTTCCCTCGTCCGATACCGATGGCATTAGAAACTCTTTTCCGCCGTCTTTCTTTCCCCATGGCTGTGCTTGTGTTGTAGATAATTTTCCCAACACAGCTGCATGCGCGAGAGAGAACTGCCGTTGCGAATGAGAGGCACTCAGTTTGCCTTCGACGTCCGAGCGAGTCAGACATAAAAATTAGTGTTGCGTTTGTCGTTGGATCCCTTACCACCGACTGTGTCATTTTTCATTTCATTTATCATTATTTCATGAATTAAAACGTGATCAATTTAAGTAAAAGTAAATAGAAACGATAGCGTAGCGCCAATGACTGATAAGTGAAGACATTCAAACTCAAATATGTGTTCAATTAAATTAAAGTGAAGAGTTTTCAATTAGAGATTGTCACAAAGGTGATTAAGATCGAGTGTAACCACGACAATTAGCAAGCAAAAGGGAAAACTGAAGGAATTTTCTAATAAAATCTGATACACTGCCAAAGTTGGGTGTGTTTGTGACACAGAAAAGAAAGAAAAATTATTCAATCAAAGAAAGAAAAAATTCAGCATCGTGTTGGTGTAGAAAAAGAAAAGAAAGAGCGAAAGAAAAATAAATTCTGCTTCAAACGGTGAATGAAAATTAAAGTTAAGAATAAAGCTACAATTGTTTTGCAAGTGCCAGCTAGAAATTAGTGTATCTGACATACAGTTTTGTGTTCATCAAGAGACAAATTCAGGAATTTTCATACTCAGCACTGAATTGTGTTCACGACCTAAGTGCTCAAGCAAATCTCTCACTTCAGGTTAGTTACACACTCAAGTTACATAACATCGCGCCTATCGACATCCGGTGTTGTGTGCGAGCAAGAGACACCCGTGAAAATGTTTTCCTTTGATGATGCCAACGTGCCTATGAAGACGACGTTAAAAAGAATTGCTTCCTGCGACCCTTGCTCTAAAAACTCCCGAGAGTAGTAAACAGAATGCTTGTGCATCATATGAATGAGACGAACATGACTGTCTTAGTGCGCTTTGCGAGACTAAAAATAGTTTTCTTATTATTTTCTAAAAACTTTTTTCGTCTTTCTTTCAATTCCTTTAAATTCATTTCTTTCGACTGGTTTTTCTTCTTCGCTCGGTGTTTTGTTGTTGTGGACGACGTAGAAAATGTAATCCCGAAAAGTAAATCGTTTTCATGATGATCTCGAAGTGGTTTGACGAGTTTCTTCTCATTCTTCATTTCATTTCATTATTTATTTCGGTTCTTGAACAATTCTTCATTTTATACGCTGATCGACTTAGTTGCATCGGCAGCATAAACAATCAAAGATTCGGAGCAGCAACATATCATGCTGTCGATGGCGATCAAGAGGCGGTTTGTTTGCCTTTTAATGAGGCAAGGCTGTCTTCTTCCTATCCGCGTACTTTTTCGCCATCGATAAGCAAACATTTGAGAAATCGGAGTGGAAAAATAGAGAATGAGTCAAGCAGAGAGAATTCGCCTTGTTAGGTGACGTCAGCAATAGGAACGAGTGTCATAGAAACTCATAGCGATGACGACTGCTGCTTGGTTCCTCGAAAATTCGAAGTTTTTCGCAGAAATACTTTGGGGAAATTTCTTGCGAATCACGAGTCATGCGGAATTTACTCGCGCGTTTGCTCAGAGTTCGCCTATTTCTATCGTTAGCGTTGGTCGAAATTTTTTGCTGTAATTAGCAGATCCACGCGATCATTCGCATGGTCACGTGATAGAAAAACATTTTCTTTCTCCTCGGTCGAGCAAGAATAATAAACAATACATTGGAAATTTGGCAACATCTGATCGCGCGAGTCTTCCCTCATCGAGGCCGCAATTTAAGCACTAATAAAGTTTTCATGGAGAGAAAAATAAACGCGAATAGTTGACCTACTTTCGTTATGTCGTTCAAGTTCTAAAAAACGAGAACACAATTGGCGCTTTGACGCGCTTTTCTCTCTCGTTCCCTTTAATTTACAAGAAGAGACGTCTCCGCTCCACTTCATGCTTTAGTTCCACTCGCATTGACTTTACAGTGACTGATAAGAGACAAAAACACTTCAATCGGCAATGTAAAGTAGTTGACGTCAAGTTTTCATTTGAAGGATCGCCTCTGATGACATGTTTACCGAGTGTATGTGAAGATCTAATTCACGGCAACCTATATTCAATATTACAATCATATGTAAATAAACGCTCGAAAAATTACAAAATCAAATTGCTGGCCTCGACTGTATTCAAATACGTTGATAGTCGATCGAAGCTAGTCTTCCTGGGAGGACACATTTCTCAATGATTCGCGTAAGCATTGAAGACGACAGCGGAAACAAGTTTGTAATGCTTGCTGTTCGATCCACACACAATGACAATCGTCACGCAATCATTTATTGGATAATATTTTATCGTCGTTTCTAATTACGTTCCATGCTCGCTTATGCTTATGCACGAATGGCTATAAATTTGAGATCAGCATCTGTTCGGAAACGGGTACATTGCTGCATCGAAGAAGAAGCAAAACTTTTATTGTTTTCGGAATCAGTTTCCGCTTCTTCCGATCATCGTCTAATCGCCGAAGAAAAACCACGACTACACTCACGGCCATCAACACACATCCACCATTTTATTTCGTGCTGATACACTGCCACGGACTTGATTAGAAAATTTGAAACATTCCAAACACACACAAAGATATGCAAAAGCGGCGACGTTGCCAGACATTCTATGCTTCGTTTGATGTTTACAAACACCAATTTATACAACAACAAACTGTACGTTGGAAACACACAGGAAAATCGATATCTAATGCTGCTTCATTACATAAAAAAGTCTTTTTTTATTTTTCGAGGGAAGAGAGTTTGAATCAACATAAGAATGGGTGCAGTTTTGGCCGATGGAAGTTCCTTTTGTTCGCTAACCCCATTCTTCGCTCGATGCACTTCCATTTCAATGCTTTTGCAACAAATTTAAATCTGCTTTATTGTTGACATCATATGTTTCTGTGCCGAGAGTGAGAGACCAACAATGGGATTTGCGAACTGCAAAGTGCAAAACTTGTCGTTGCCTTGCTTGTTTCACTGCCGTTTACACGCTTCGGTGTTTTCGTTGTGAAGCGCGAGTGAATTGTTCAGTGCAATCGTAGGAATCGTAGTGAGTGCGATCGCCTTGTGCGAATGCCAAAGTTTGCAGTTGTAATAACGTCGAGTTTGCACAAAACTGAATTTCCGTCAATGACAGAACGACAGAAATAAAATGTAAAATGTGCCGAGCGGAGTCTTTGTTTTGAAAAACTGCAAGTCCCGAGCAATAACCGGTTTGCGTGTTTAGAAAAATCTGTTTCTTCTTGGATTTACACGAAATGCAACCTTTTTGCGATATTTAGAAAATGAAGAACAAAGAAGAATCTCGAGAGAGATTTCGATCGAGGCTTGCAAGCACTCGAGCGTCGCTGCTTGACTGTTGAATGTGCAATCGAAATTTACTGTTAGCTTTACCTTCGAGTAAATGGAGTCACGTACTCGGCGACGCCTCACGTAGGCCGCTCAAGAATTCGTTATCAGCAAATCTATAAATTGCCAGTAAAATATCGTGTCATTTCATGCTGCCGCGACTTGAACACAAGACATCGGACATTTTGCAGATTATCTCGCAATTACGAGCCGCATTGAAGCTTCCGAACAGCCACATATGTCGCGGGGATTCGAAACCCAACGAATGACATGCACGCTTGTTAGTCATCGACTCGCGTTTTTATCGCAAGTGTTTTCAATGAATAATGACGACAGATGGACTCTTCCTGGTTAGATTTCCCCCAAACACACCAAAGCCGATTAGTGCGAATTTCAGTTACGCGAGATTTCGTGTTGCATAACTCAATCGACGCGTTTCACGATAAGAAGCGTTTATCAACTCACTTTTATGGTTCTTGAAACAGCCTTGGCCGGATACTTAGACGAGTGTGCAACAAATATCAATGAAACCTGGCAACAGTGCCGTAGGTGCTTAGTTTCTCGGTCCAATGGGCGGCTCGGGTTACTTTCTCCCTAAATTTACAATCTCTTTTCGAAATATGCTGTGACGATTGCATGTTTGATGTAAAGTTGGATTTGTAACATGTGTTGATGGCTTTCTGAGGCTTCCTGGTTTTACGCTTCACTATAAGATGTCCGGGAAGGAATGATCGATGCGAAGGAAGTGGTTTCATCTGAGAACAGATTGTCATCGTCCGTGACTTGTGGCATATGCGCCATGACTTGTCATGAATACCGACGAGCTTGCCATGAGTACCGACGAAACACCGCCGTGAGTACCGACGAAATGGTGCAATCTCAATGTTTGCCTCTCGTCTCGCTGCACTCTCACATCTGGTGCAGTAATTCACAATTAATGAAACCAAAAGTTTGCCGTTTTTGTTTCCATTATAGTCGAGGTTGCTATTCATCGTCGCTGTTATGCAATTCAGTTTTACGCTAACTCGTGTTGCAAAAACAAATGAAAATTGCAGCGAATTGCAATCGGGTCTGAAGTACATAGCGTTATGTGCATCATGCGGCATTATTTATTCGCCAAATGTCATGCTGGCTGTGTCGAAGCAATGTTTCGTTTTAGAATTGCTAGGCCGTGAGCTATCGTTTCGTCATAAACCTCCAATGCTGAAGAAACTCAGCCCAGGTCGAATCCTACGCTCGTGTAAAAAAGCGATTCTAGTAGTTTTATGATACTGTCAATCATCTGTAAATGCCATCGATGGCACGTGGGCGAGCCACTCAAAGCAGCAAGAAAGCAGTTGTGTAACAGCGGCTCTAGGCGGTACTTCAACTTCCCTAAAAAAGTTTAAATCACTCAAAAATCGATTCGAAACAAAGGAAACCAAAAACTGCATTTCATTGACCGCAAGAAGTTGATTGAACCAAGCAAGGGGAGAAAAGTAGCAACAAACCAGTTGAGCTCATTCTCGTGCGAAAACAAAATAACAATTTTGAGCTGTAAAATATCGAGATTTATTCACTCTCGCGATTTAATGACGGAAAATGTTGTCGCAAAGCCGCTTTACGTTCAATGTATCGTAATTTTACGTCTTTCGCCAGATTTATTCGACTACAATAAAATCAGCTGGGAGAATTGATGGGCGAAGAAGAAGTTTTTTGTTTTTGTCTGCGGCCGCACCAAAAGCGATTCTCTGTGTCATCAACATGAACTTTTATGCAGACGCAAAAAAAACTGGTTTTCAGGTGGAAGAGTTCATAAGTTTTACAATTTCTTCGTGAAAGCGCCGATAAAAATACAAAATCCCTTTGAATAACTATGTCAACTAGTACAATTTGCATGTGAGCGCGTTTCCTGTTAAATGTTAATTGTAATTTCCGATAAACATCAGCAGTAAACGCACCACTCTAAGCTAGCAATAGCAAACATGGAACTTTTCCCAACTGCAATCAGATTACATTGAAAGCAATTACGCTGGCCGACGATGAATTGAAAGCAAGGTATAGGAATGTTAACACACTGCTGTTACCTTTTACAGCGGATCGAATGCGGGAAGGAAAAAACTCATCATCGCCACACGCTCCACTCTCAATAGAAAACGAAGAGAAACAAATTTAAAAGTCCCAATCGGTGTTTCATGTGTGAACAACAAAGCTTGATACGTTTTGAAAAATTTTCGGGCTGGTTCGTTGAACCTCACTTGCGCGCTGTGTCTATGAAAATTGAACGATTTCGTTGTTGTTGGGGCACTGAAATGTTTTTCTTTCGTCTCTCACTCTTACTCTTGCGTACACACCACGAAAGCATTTCCATGTTCATCATTTGCCGTTGATTTTACTGTGCCTGCGACTGTGGTGGAGAGAGTGAATTTTTGGAGACTCCGAATGTGGATACATCCACACAAATGTGAAACTTTTATGGCAACAAAATTTTGGTAATGAAAACTGTCGCTGTCTGGGAGGATTTAAAAGGCTGCTTTGTTTAATTTTCGCTCATTGACACCCTGAGAGAATTCATTCATTAACAGTCGCTTTTGTTGCGGGTCGACTGATAAAATCTCAATTGAACTTTATTGCTTGTTTCGAGCGGCTTCATCCGCAATCACGATGTGCGACAACAACAACAACGACCTAAGCTGTCTTGCCTTGCACCAACAGAGCGTTCAACTCTCGTCTTTGCCCGTCCTTGTCGCCTCTGAAATTGAAAACGGTCATGTTCGTGATTGCGCCAGTCGGAACCAGAACCGAAACCTTCTTTATCCAACGTCGTATCGACTTTGTCTATTCTTTCTTTTGCATACGTGAGTTTTGAACACTCCGCAATGGCTGCAGTTGCTTTCACGTCTGCTTCCATAGTTTGCTTGAGCGAAACACTCTTTCCAAACGAGTTTGATAACGGTTAGGCTGGAAACTTATTCGTTGGTGGTTACGATTGTGAATTTCGTTTTTATCAAGTCGAACTTCAAATTCCAATGCCACTCAAGGCTAACGCTCTTATCAAGCTTGAGTCGTGTGGCGACAAAATTGGCACTTATGAATCACCGTAGCTGAGAATGTTTGGCTGTAAACACGACAGTTGACCTGCTGATCTCAATTTCCCTTTCGAAAATCGGATCAATTGATAAATTCACACGAACCTAGAGAGGCATAAGTTTAAACACTGCCGCTAGAAAATGGGTCAGCACTGGAATGAATGAATGAAGAATCAAGAATTGGGATCATCTGTTTAAATAGCAAGAAATACGTTTCGAGACTGGGAAGCTGCCAACTTTTTCTTGTCGGTTTTCCCTCAGCTGTGAAATTAGAAAAAGTTTCAATGGTGAAGGGAAAAACCAGAAAACTTGTCGGAATTCGAGT
This sequence comes from Belgica antarctica, assembly GCA_000775305.1. Classification (NCBI taxonomy): domain Eukaryota; kingdom Metazoa; phylum Arthropoda; class Insecta; order Diptera; family Chironomidae; genus Belgica; species Belgica antarctica. The sequence goes on from JPYR01000137.1 coordinate 50,714, forward strand.
TGTAAATTGAATTTCGGATGCTTTGATGGAAACTCCGGAATTCTCGCTTAAGGCTAGTTGGGAAGTTGAGCAACCTGGGACGACGATGACGTCAAGACTGCCGTTTGTAGCGAGAATCATCTTAATTGAAAAGATTTGAATAACAAAAGAACGCATCTAAGAAGAAACACGGCTGCTGCAGGGATTGAAGGGGTTGAGAAGATTTCCCTTTTGATGTCGGCACCATAAAAAAGCAACAGAAAGCATAATAAAAGGCAATAAACTGCAAATATACGCACACACACGACGCTCCCTTTTCCCTTCAAATCATCCCTCGATTAAATGCGAACCATGAATTCTGAATTTTCGACTGTGGGAAAGTTTTTTTTCTTCGTACAACGAAGTTCGTACAACCGTCGTCGTCATAATTGCTATTGATTGAATTAAAAGTTGGCGGCGCGGAGATGGTGGCTTGTGACGGTTTTCGCAAATGTCAGTCGGTGCGTGCATAATTTTTGTTGACGTAGATGCGACGTCGGATCTCTTAGCGGGATTCCGCGGAGTGACGGCGAGAAAAGTTTGCGCGGAGGTGTTCGTAACAATTTCATGACGCGCTCGAACTTTTCACGCTGAAATTCAGTTCCCATCATCGGAACATGGTTAATTTTATGGTGACCCTTCCATTCCAATAATGATTTATGACTGAACGACTTCCGTTCATGCTTAATGTCGATAAAATCAGCGACAATTATTCAAAACTTTCGCCCGCTCCTTGTTTTTCACGCTTCATCCCTTCGCATAGCGAGCGAAGAAGCTTTTCCAATTGTGTGTGCGTGCGCTTTTCACCATTTCCACTTACACCGAAAGTGACTTGCGTAGAGAAACGAAAAGCGGGAACGAAAGAAAAAGGGAATGAAAGCAAGTTTTATGGCTTTTTGTTGTTTCATTTATCCCGTTTATCGATTTTTCTTTCTGCCGTCCGTCCATCCACCCTCATCCGAAGCACATCGATAAAGCTGCTGAAGAAGGAAGGGTGGGACGGGTCGAGATGGGGTGACGATCTGAGGGTTGATTGTGTGTGTCGGTGTATGCGGCGTTAAATACGAGAAAGTGGAATCTTGATGTAAATAAACGAGCCCATTTCTCGCGGCGTTGCCAGACCGCCGTGGTCGCGCGCGCTCTTTCTCGCTCACATGGCAATCAGATGAGTTCATTGAAGGAGCATGTTGGAAATGGTGCAATAAGAAGAAGCTTCGTCTGACGAAGCAGTTCGAGCCATGTGTCTGGCGTGATTTACACTATCGAGGGTGGAAGACGAGACGCAAATTCAATTTCGCAAATGTTTAATTGCTGATTTTAAACGTCATCAGTTTTCGCTTCCACGAGCGTTTAATTCAATTGAGAAATCAACAAATGAAACCTCGACGACAGAAACTCAATTAGAGGTCTAGAGTATCATGCTGGGTGCGAGGTTGCCTCCGTTCGCCCTTCTAGCTAATTCACAAATCCGTTATCCAAGCAAACCTTGTAAGTGCATGTTTGCTGCAGTTTTTCATTAGATTGTGATTTATCAACATTAGCTCACTCGCTGAGCGCTAACTTTGCTCGTGTGTCATGACATTCCAGCACCCTTGACACACTTCTGACTAACTGCAACTCACTGGCTCCAAACTTAACGGTGCAAAATGCAGAAAGTCAATTGAACGGTAAAAGTCTGGTGTGAGCAATTAATCTCAATGTAAGTTGAATCAGCCGCTTACTCGCTCGAGTGAATTAACGCAAGCAAGAAGAAAAGTTTGCGAGAGATTAATTTGGGCCAGGTCATGGTTGATCTCGGTACTTGTTTTTTACTCAAACTTTTACTTCTGCAGAAGTTTAGAACGAGATAAAGCGGTGAAGGTGACGTCGTTACTTCATGAATCACATGAAGAAATTCTTTGATTATTGAGGTCGTACCGAGGCGGGACTTCGAATTCCATTCTTTTCGTTTTCTTAGGTGCAGCTTTGAGTTTCACAATGGGACGTTAAATTAAATTTGCTCACAATTCCGTGCACCTTGAGGGCTCATCAAGTAATTCAATTACAAGAGATCGTTCTAACAGGTGGAAATCGAACCTTTCTCATCGCTTATCGCGTTATAGAGAAGAAATTTCTTCTTAAGACGAAATTTCTCGTTCGGAAATCCACTGGGAACGTTTAAAAGAATAACAACAGCAATAAAATAAGAAATTTGAGAGAAACTCTTTAAAAAGCGATTAAATCTTCCGAGAATGTTCAAAGCGTCGTAAAACGCATAATGCACAAACAACACTGAGTTGCTGCCATTTTAAGGGTTTTATGGTGGTCATAACTCAGCTTGAGAAAGACTTTTCCAAGCAGTAAAGTCAAAAGGGGCAGTGATTAATGCGTTGCAGAGAGAAATTTCTCAAAAGTCATTTGAAAACGAGTTAAAATTTGTCGCTTTGGCTACAGTTAATCACAAAAATATTCTCAGATCATTTAAGCGATCCAACAAAGGCGTCTTGTAAGTGTCCAGGAAATTCGCGTTAACCAGCTATTAAAAGAGAATTAATTTCATAAATTTATTGAGCGTGACTGGACACTTTTGAAGGTGCATTTCGTGCACTTGGGGATGTTTACTAAAATGACGAAACTTGCATTGTTCAAAGCCTCGAAAAACTTCGAAACACACTGGCCTGTAAAATGCTTAAGTGATTTTTTGAAACAATTTTTTCGCCGACACTCACGCAATGCCCAGAGCTTTTCACACCATGAATGCAGTTTTGCATTCAAAATGTCCATTAACAGCCATGCCAATCAATTAAGACGAACAAAACTATTCATCAGTCCGAAGAAGGGAAGCAAACAAGGCCAAGGAAAGGGTTCTGCACCGGTTGTGCACTGCCAAATTGAGAACAATGGATTTTAATGTTTCCTATTTGGACAATCAAACGGACACGATCTTAATCGCCATGAAAATTTTTATTGAGAGAAATTAAAATTATGCAAATTCGACTGCGCAATTGTGTGCAGTTTTTTCCCTTGATTAATCTTGAAAGGTTGCAATTTAATTGTGCGTGTCGTGCCGGCGTTTAATTAAACACAATTATGAAAGCGTTTATGGGCAAATAAAATCAAAAGTTTATTGAATCGTTCCGTGTTGTGTCAATGCTGATTTGTGATCGGCTTTCAACGATTACATTATGGTGAAACCAGTTGTTTCAATGATATCTCGTGGAAAACAAACGAAAGAACAAAAAGAAGTCGAGGGAAGAAGAATCACCTGATAATTTATGGTCGCCGATCTCGTGGAAGAAGAAATCGAGTTCATGCACCTTACACTGGCTTACACCGTTCGATTTCCGATCGTCTATCGTAATTTTGTAGTTTTTATTTCTTCCCCTTGGACAACGCAGACTTCGGGATGTCTAATTGTATAATTTACGGCCGGTGTCGCGGGGGGACAGTCGATTAAGGGAAATGTGTTGCTTCTCTTAAAAGCCAGCCGTTGGATCCCTCGGACATATTCCTATGCTATATATTAATGTCTTACAAGAATGAGAAATGTTTCTTTCTGTGTAGGGTCGAGGGCAGGTGGTGGATGAGTCGAAAATCGAACACATTTCTCGATTATGATCACGTAGTCCCAAGTGGAAGTAAGAACTTTGTCGAGAAATTGGTAAAAAAAAGCTATTTCTGATCTTTTCTTTGTTGAACGTAAGACGGGGACCTTAGTCCGTGAGGGATTGACAGATGGGTTTTGTAATCCAAGCAAAAGTGAAGCATAAAAAGATGCCCCGGAGACAAAACAAGGAAATAATCCCGAAAAACGATCGACAACAAAGCCATCTCGATGCGTCAAAGTTTATGTTCACTCGATCCACTTTCTTCTTCTCCGTCTCGTACACTCCGGCAACTTTGTTGCCAAACTTCCCCAACACTGTAATAGTATTGGTTGTTATCTGTCGTTTCGTCACCACAAACCTGATTGTGTGAGCATCGCACCAAAAATGGACTTTACACACAACACTCCGCTTAAGCTGTCTTCTCTTTCATCTTTTATTTGACGACGCGAGAGATGTGTCATCACCGGATTCGTCTTTGAGCCGTGGTCACGTCTTTAACTGTTATTCTTCGTCGGAAACTCGTTCCCAATCGAGACTTCTTTATCTTTCCTCTGCTTTTTGCGGTTTGAACTGATTCTATATCAAGTGGAAAGATGAACGAGAGAAAAATAAAAGAAGCACAACTGAGTGGGCTCATTCACCCGACCGTTAACCTTGGTCACGACAAAACACTTCTCGAAATTCTTTCTCTGGGGTGAAATCTTCATTTTCTTACTTCAGTTGATTTATGCGTTTACGGTCAGCGGATGGATGGATGGTTTGTTTACCTTAGTTTATGCGTTTATGGCTACTGTCGAACTGAGATTCTCTTTTACGATCGTTTCCGAGAAGGTTTTTTCATGAATAGAAATTAACACGTCGGCAAGGGACCGAAATTGACTGCGAAGGTTGCAAGATTCTTTCTCGCTGTGCTAATTAACTGAGAAGACACCAGAAAGTAAACAAAAATCTTCTTTTCCTCCCATTCTAGGTCAGTCAAAGCGTTTCAGGAGTTGCTCTACATCAATCCGGACTTCCAGCGAGCGAATGAAGTTCACGTTCGGCTTGGGTTTATGTTCAAAGTGATCGGCGACCATGATAAGTCTCTGAAACATTACAACCTAGCATTATTAGATCAAAACTCGTCGAGTACTTTTACGATATCAGAAAGTAAGTTGAATAGACACTCAATGATGTGCAAGTTTTTCTGCCTTAATAGGTCGTCGTTCCTAATTAAATGGACGTTGTTTTGACAGCGCAATCGACGACCCGTCACGACAAGGGACAGTTCTCTGCCTTAGCAAGTGGAAAACCTGCTTACTTAGTCGTGGAAACTGTCCATACACTTACTAATCTTCACGAACTTTTTAGTTAAATTTCACATCGCACACCTATATGAAGTGCAGAACAACTACAAGAAGGCAAAAGAAGGATATGAACAGTTGCTCGCTGATAAGCAGCTAACGCAGCAACTAAAAGCGGACGTTTTTCGGCAGTTGGCATGGATGCTACACTGCATTGACTCTTTGGGAGAGAAACGTCAGCGCGAGACCATCGCAATCACTTGTCTCCAGCGGTCGATCGAATCGGATCCAAAGTCGGGACAATCACTGTACCTGCTTGGTCGTTGCTTCGCGGGCGTGAATAAGGTTCATGACGCGTTCATAGCGTATCGTAATTCGGTGGAGAAGAGCGAAGGCAACGCCGACACATGGTGCTCCATTGGTGTGCTTTATCAACAGCAGAATCAGCCTATGGACGCATTGCAGGCCTATATATGTGCCGTGCAATTAGATAAAAGCCATTCAGCTGCGTGGACAAACTTGGGAATCTTGTACGAGTCGTGCGGTCAACCGCGAGACGCATTTGCCTGCTATTTAAACGCCACAAAGGGTGAAAGTGGAAACTCAAAGGAAGTGCAGAACGTGTCAATTACGTCTTCGAGCAGTAGTCTGAAGAATTGTGTAACGACCAGCGGCGGAAAGCCACAAAGCTTATCGCAGCGAATCAAGTTTCTGCAACAGCATCTCTCTCAGGCTCCCATGCCATCGATCACATCGAAGCGTCGCCAGTTACCATCGATCGAGGAGGCTTGGAATCTCCCAATATCGAATGAAATGAGCTCGCGACAGCAACAAAACCAGCAACGGCAACAGAAAGGGTTCGGTCAGGTGAGTCAAGTTGGAAAATATTCGCGAGTCAAGTCGGCGGAGTGTTGTCGTCTCTCTCTGCTCTGTTCTTAACCATGTCATATCATTTTCATACACCGGAGTGTTCAATTCGTAAATTTTCATTTTCATTTTAAAATTGTTCCGGAATCGAGTTAATAGATCTAAAAGGTATATTCTTGTACATTACCACTGCTCGGTTGCCAATCTACTGGAGTCCGATAGATTCAATCAATTTCCACCCCAAATTTCAACTTCGCCGGCTTCGACATGTGTTTGCCATGTGCTTTGATAAAAAATTCTAATGTCCGATTTTAGCCAGCGAATCCCGCTGCACCGCCACCATATCCAGTTCAAGGCAACAATGCAATACCAGCAAAGAGATTCAAGCCTGGTGAAGAGCCGGCTCAGCAGAGACCGCCTTACTACCTCACCCAACAGCAACTTCAAATGCTTCAATGCCTACAGCAAACGCAAAACCTTAATCCCCAGCAGCAGAATGTTCTTCATCAGCTGACGCAACAGTTTAAGTTGATGCAACAGCATCAGCAGCAATTGAGAATGCAACAAGCCCATCTTCGGCAAGCCGGAGCGGCGCCTGTTAGGCCTGGACAGCCAAATCAGCAATTCCCACAGCAAGGAAACTTCCAGCAGCAACCGCATGCGGGCAATCGGACTCCACAAAGCGGAACTACCGCCCAAACCGGTTTCGTCAATGATGGAAGTTTCTCACCAGCCACCGGACAAACTCAGCAATCAGCAGGAATGCCATTCAAATCTGCTGGCGGATTTCAGCCTCAGCCGATCACATCAACGACGAATAACCAGGATCTGAGTAAGTTTCACATTGCCACATGCCCGGGCCAGCATTTCGTTAGTGATTGAGCCTTGACAATGGTTCGTCTCACTTCCATAATGCTGGCACATTACCACGTGATAAGTTTGAAGTTCCAGCACTTCACTCCATGTGCTGGAGTTCTTGAATCTATCAAACGAATCACACATTCAAAACCTCTTAAAATTCTATTCCGATCGTGTCTAACCTGAAAACTTCTTCTTTTTAGATGTAAGCGACCAGGAGCTTCAAGCTCTGCTGTCGCAGCGTGATCTCACAACAACGTTCGCCGAGAACATCCTTAAACAGTTTGAAACCGACGACCCAGCCGACTCAAAGACGAAGCTTCAGGAGTCGTTGAACGATGCAATGAACAATAACCAACGAAACATCAAGTCACCGACGATCAAGTGCGAAGCCACCTCGACTGTAGTGACGCAAGCGCTTCTTAATAAGCATGAGATTAAATCAGAGCCTGTTGTGAAGATGGAACGGCTGGTGGAGTACGACGACAAGCTCGAGTTTCAAATTCGAATGACATCGAAGGAAATTCTTGAGGCTGTGAAGTGAGTTTGGTCAACTGATCGACAGCGCAGCTGTTATTAACACGTTTTTTTCTCTTCAGAAACTTGGACCCTTCAGAATGCCCGGCAACGTGTTCAGTTTTACCACCTGACACACCACCTCCCACGCCACCACAGATTCCAACTGTGCGATTGACTCGTGATCAACTTCAGCCACCCACGCCATCAGTATGTCTAGAGAATAAGAAACAAGCGTTCGCCCCGCAGCTGCAAGAGTTCTGCTTGAAAAATCCCATAGCGGTTGTTAGACAAATTGCATCAGTTTTAAAATTAGGTGAGTGTCAAGCTGAATCCTGTTTGTGTTTGCCAATGGTCAATCAATTGAGATGAAGTTTCGGTGTCATTTTGATCCAACTGATGGCAGATTAATTCTGCAAATATGCTCTCTGACGAGCTTGACACTGGTTTAGTCGGAGCTATGTTTTTGCAACATTCTTACTCTATTGAGTCTTCCTAAGACAAGTTTTCCAGTTATTTAAACTAACATCTTATTTTATTGAAATTCAGATTTAGGATTATTCTCAACCAAAAGTCTTGTCGAGACAAGTCCAGAGCAGGCTTGCGAAGTTCGAACGCAACTTAACCAATCAGCTGACGAGAACTGGGATCCAACACACAAGGAGAAAGTCTGGTCTTGTACCTCACATCGATCGCACACCACCATTGCTAAGTACGCGCAATATCAAGCATCGAGTTTCCAAGAAAGTCTTAAGGTGAGTTGACTGCATAGTTTGTAAATGCTTGGGTGACTTCAATGATGTTCAATTTTACTTTCGTTCTACTGAAAACTAAAAGTTTGAAGAAACTTATGATAAATTTCTGAAGAAGTCATTCCAAACACGAGTTTTCGTGATGAAACTTACTCGATACTTAGCCAAACATTTTCTTAAACATCAATGTTTACACATTTTTCAGGAGGAACGTGACAAAGGCACGACAATCTCGATGATCCCCAATTCCGACTCCGATTCCAAAGACTCGTTTACCAACGGTTCCAACGGCAAAAAGACAAAGAAGCTTAAAAACGGAGCCAAAATGTTGAAGTGAGTAGACGAACCAAGATGAAGTTAGCACGCAACTTCTTAATCTTCACTGTTGAGATGTAAAATGTCACAACAAGGATAACGGAAATTGCAAGATAAAATGTATTGCTGGGTTTCGCTAACACCATTCGCAAAGAAATTGTCAATTGAATGGAGTTTGATAGTAACTTTCGCAACATTCACAATACCAGGGTTGGAAAATGTGAAAAACTTGAACGCAGAATGTTCCATTCTGCAAGAACACTTAAGCCATCGACATCTGCTAACCTTTATTCCGCTATTTCTTCCCAGGTTTGGAACGAACGTAGACTTGTCGGACGAGAGAAAGTGGCGAGCACAGCTCAACGAACTTCAAAAGCTCCCGCCATTCGCTCGCGTCGTGTCAGCCTCAAACATGCTGTCTCACGTCGGCCACATGATTCTCGGGATGAACACCGTTCAATTGTACATGAAAGTCCCCAATAGTCGAACGCCGGGGCATCAAGAGAACAACAACTTCTGTTCTATCAACATCAACATTGGTCCCGGTGACTGTGAGTGGTTCGCCACACCCGACTCGTACTGGGGTGGAATCCAACAGATGTGTGAGAAGAACAACATCAACTATCTGCATGGCAGCTGGTGGCCGAGTCTTGAAGACCTTTATGCCGCAAACATTCCAGTCTATCGATTCACTCAGCGACCTGGTGATCTTGTTTGGGTTAATGCTGGGTAAGTGTCAAAAAATGAATTATGTCACTGCCGTCTTAGAATGATGTTAAGATTAAACTTTCGTTCTTCTGAATGAATATTTGACAGAAATTTTTATTATAAATCCCTGATTTATTAACAAAATCATTTGAAACTTTCTTGTTAAACTCATTTTCTAATAATTTCCCTCTTTCTTCAGATGTGTTCATTGGGTGCAGGCTATTGGATGGTGCAATAACATCGCTTGGAATGTTGGGCCTCTCACCGCACGTCAATCAGAGCTCGCAGCCATCCGCTACGAGTGGAACAAGCTGGAAAGCTACAAGTCAATTGTTCCAATGGTCCATCTGAACTGGAATCTCGCCAGAAACATCAAAGTCTCCGATCCAAAGATGTTCGACACTATTAAGTGAGTTGAGAATGATATTGAAACAGGGCGTTAGTCTGATGAACTCCTTTCTCTTTACAGAAACTGCCTGCTCCAAACACTCAAGCATTCAATGCAAATCTTGGAGTTTGTTAAGTCGAAGGGAATCGAGGTGAAATTCCACGGACGGACAAAGAACGAAGCATCTCATTACTGCGGTCAATGCGAGGTAAGTTGAATCGGTGACATCAAAACAAGTCCAAACAAGGCAACTAATAATCTCTTTGTTACCTTTATCTACAGGTTGAAGTGTTCAATATTCTCTTCATCCGCGAACAAGAGAAACGTCACGTGGTACACTGCATGGGCTGCGCTAGAAAGCAGTCGCCGTCGCTTCAAGGATTCGTGTGTCTCGAGGAATACAAAATCGTCGAGTTAATGCAAATCTACGACGCTTTTCTGCTGCACCGACCGCCGCCTCAACCAATGTTTATGCCTCCGCCCCAAACTCCCACGCCCATCATGCAACAACAGCAAGTTCCATCCGTATCATAATTTGTTAGAAACACTTTTAAGAGAGAGGACCACGAAGAAGGAAATAAAATTTGTGCAAATTGAAAAACGATTACCTCAGAATTAAGAAAACATGCAAAGCAGGAAGTCGAGTGTAGAACCAAACTCTTCAGTGTAGAACCAGTCAGTGTTCATTGCAAACTCTTAAGTTTATCAACCGACGCGAAGGGAAGTGCGTGCAACGTCTCCCGTCGCTCGTATCACCACAGAAAGTTAACAAATTTATTATTTCCACAACCACTCACACAAGGCAACCGTTAGAGAAGCAAAAATAGACTTTAAGAAAACTTTGAGACAGCAAAATACATTTTTCTACCGCAAGATTAATACAATAGCCTTTGAGAAAACTTTCTTTGCCGTGCCTCCCCCGAGAAAGAGAAAACAATTTTTTTACTAAATGCACGTTTTCATAAAGCGCGCTAGAGGTGAAGCAACCAAAAAGTGGTGAACAGAAAATACATTAATTAAACTTGGAATTGTTCGTCGGAACAATGCGAGTTCTAATGCACACCTCTTAAAAAGATTATTTTATATTTTCCTGTAAATACGTAGAGGTCATGCAGAAGATCGAAAAGAACGCAACCACCGCTTTAAGATGTTTTGTTTGACACCACTGAGAGGGACAAGTTTCCCTTTGTACATTTCATAAATCGGATCTCATGTGCACGTTGGTCGAGATAAGAAGAAGTAATCATAGTCCATTCTCCTCCTTGTAGATGTCTTAGCTTGATAATTGGCGTTTGAACAGCGCATCAGTTAGATAAAAAACGATAATTTATTTAAAAGCGGTTCTTTTAGCGCACTTTGAGACTTAAGAATTCAATTAAAGTTAAAGATTTTATGTTTTTTCGTCTACGCAGGCGAAAATGGATTAAGAAAAACGTTAAAGGTGCTCATTTAGTTATTAAAAGGCTGAGATTCGTCGATGCCCGCCCTCCCGAAACCTAAAAACTTAAAGAAAAATAGTTTTAAAGCGTGTAAACTTTTATTTTCCTTTGTGTTCGCTTGAATTAATCACAACCGAGTGAAGCATGAACAGATCAAATAGAACGAAACTTGAAATACCAAATTTTCTTTAAGTTAGTGAAACGGAATGATGATTTGATGTTGGACGGGAATGTTCTCTAGGCAATTCCTGGTAATCTAATTGGCTATTTACAAAATATTCGATTGTATAAACAAAAAAATTCTCAATTCGCAAACCTTCGGCCGGTTGATCTTGTTGTAGTTATATTTGAGACTTGTTCTGGAATTTCCAGATTTTTTGTGTTACTCAGTAATGACGAGAAGCTTGTTCTAGAACAGTCTCAATGCAATGACCACAAGAACGCCGGTTGTCACATTAATCACCTAAGGATCACAATGATCCACATTACTCTCTAATAATTCGATTCCATTAAAACAAAACTTATTGGACATAAAAATTAAAGAAATTTGTAGGAAAATTCAAATTGAAGACGAAACCAGTTTTTCACTGCCAAGAAAATGGTGTAAAGATGATGAGCTCTCGCTTCGCAGACCTGCTGGTCGCCTCCGGTGACGATGACTTGTAGAAGTCGAGAGTTCGAAATGTGTAACTTAAGGAAAATTTCGGTGGAAAGTCACTTTTCTCGCCTCCCCAACCTTCTTGTTTGTAATTGTGTAAAAATTATTAAATATTGTCACTAACGAAACGCAATCGGAACCATTATTAGTTCAAAATATTTCGTTTTTAATGAATAAAGCTGCGCTCCGACAGCGTCTCGATTGTGATCTAACTGTTTACGTGTCACGGACTTTCTAATTTCAAGATTAGGTTTAGCGCTAAGTGATAATTGATTAAGGTTTCTTTCATTAGGATGTATTTTAGGTTTCAATTATTACCTTTATTTGTGAATATCGCTCGAAACGACCGTTTTAATGATTAAGTAAATAAAATTTTTATTATTGAATGAGAAATCACTCGTGGTTCTTTGATGAGAACACACTTAACGGAAAACCAACAAATAACTAATTACCCACAATCACTCTCTTATTACGGCCCGCATCTCGCCCCCCATTTGAAACTCATTCTAATCAAACATTAATTCGATTTTGTGAGACGTAAAGTTGTGTAAATTATTGAGGAACCTACAAATGGAAGCAGAAGATGACATGATCAGCAATAAAATGCAAACAAAACATATTTTCAAAAATCTTAAGCACTCGGCTTTTATTTATTCCCATTTTGTTGTCTTAACAGAACTCGTAGTTTAGAACTTAGTTTTTCAGCAATCACGCAAGCAATAACTGCCTGCGATCAAATCAAGTGCGTCAGCAGATTTTATTCAGTAAAATCTCCGAATTAATCAGAAACAACAGAAGGAAACCTTCAAGAACTTTAATTGCAGATTTATTTAAAAAGTCATCGTTAGTCATTAGTTAATGGGTGTCGTCCACACATTGCGTCACTCTTAAGCGGCCACCTGCAGTGGTAAACAAGACATTTTGCTTTGCAAAAGCTTTGTTTGCATCAACTTTATCTTCGAAGAAGCCATCGATAGTGTTGCAACATGTGGACAAGTCCATCGCAGGCCGTGAAACTTATAGAAAGAAATAAATTTAAAAAGCTTTCGTAAAAATCCAAATGTGGCAATTTCCTTTTGCAATTTTATGCGTTTCACATTTCCACTTGAAATGTCAACATTTCAAACAGGAATTTCAAGGTCACGAGTTAAAGTTTTAGTCGCTTCTTTACACGCGACTTCACTTCCAATCACAGCATTTTCTATACAAATAGTTGCTCGATATTTTTATTCGCAGTGTAGCGATAAAATTCCGATGAGGTAGAGCAGCAAAAAATGTCTAATTTGTATTGTAAATTGATTGTTCGCGAACGATCACAACAAAGATCGCTTGCGAATCACACAACCCGGTCGTTAAACAAATGATTCCTTTCAGAATCCACGATTCTAAGTCCTAACAAAGTGGTTTAATCCACTCATTAATCTTCTTATTACACCGCTAATCTCAATGATCGCACGAGATGTGGACTTTGATGGATCATTTAGTGCCCGCAATCACTTCTATTGTTGACCGGATCATGCCGGCAAAGTTATTAACGACCTTTCCAGTCGTGTCGATTATCTGCTCGAGGGATCTCCTGAAAGGTCCATTCTGGTTCGGCAAGAAGAAGTTGTCGATAATATCCACTGGCTGGAAACTTGGCGGCGACTAATGAAAGACAGAGGAAGATAAAAGCAGGCAATCATTAAAAGCGTATTAAACTTACAGGCTGACTCCTTTTGGGGACTTGTTGTGGTCGGAAGCCTTCGGGTTCTTGCAAGACTGGTTGAACTCTGTTTGGCGGCTGGGTTTGGACTGGTTGAGGTGCAAAAGTCCTTATGACAGGTGCTTGTGTTGCCCTGAAAGTTGGTCTTTGAGTTGGTGGGGCTTGGGTTGTGGGTGGCTGAGTGGGCCTGAATGTGGGTGGGAAGGTTTGTTGCGTCGTTGGTTGAGTTTGTGGCACAACATTTTGGGTTGGCACAAAAGCAAGTCGTTGTTGGAACGTTTGCTGCTGTTCTGGCAATCTTGGGGGCTGCAGAAAAGTTTCTTGTGGTGGCCTGATGACTGCTGGGAGTTCCCTGCTCGCTGGTTGAGCAAATGGCGGGTTTTGTGGATTTAACGAGTTCTGCGGAGATGGCTGGAAAGTTCTCAATGTTGGGGGTGGAAAAGTTGACGTTCGAATGGGCGGATTTTCCCTGAATGTCGAAGGGTTTTGATCTCTTGTGTCTGCACCGTTGAATGATTGGGGTACTGGTGGTGCAACAAACACAGCCGATGGTTGACTGACCACAGATGTTCTGGATTGGAAAGATCTGATCGGCGGTGAAGTCGTAGTTGGGAAAGTTGACGCTCGTAATGTCGTTGGTTCCCTGACGATCACCGGGTTTCTTTGAACCGACACTTGATTAACGGGCGGAGGCACTGTAAAAGCTGAGGTTTGCGGTCTGAAAGTCGTTGTTGTCTGAGTCAATGCTTCCGGGGGCAGAACTCTTTGCGTTGATGTTCTCAAGGTTGGACGTGACGGCACTGGCCGGGCAGTTGTCGTCGTCGTCGTCGTTGTGGATGTAATCCACGTAGAAGGAATTCTTGTTCTTTCCGTTCTGATTTCATTAGTGTTTCTCTGCACGGAATTATCAATGTTCGGATTTCGTCTAGCACCTGTTGTGGTGCGCGTGACGAACTGGTTGCTTTCTTGATTGATCTGTGGGCGCGGCTTAAGAGTGTTCTGTTCGTCGAACCACTTCTCGAATCTTTTGGTGTAAGCTCCTGTCGGATCGTAGCGTTCTGCTAAGGCTAAGTACATATCAGGATGTTCGTAATAAAGCCTCGTGACAACATCGAGAGCTTTTTCCTTCTGAATCTGCGTGCAACTTCCACAAGCGGTTTGTAGCGCATCGGGCAAGACAGCTGCAAAAAATTGTTTTCCTTTAGAATCTCAAGTGAAGATCAAAGATTAACTTCATTTGGATGTCACGACGATTTCGACTTATGTCGAGTTTCCAATAAAGCACTCAGGTGTCCGTGACTGCTGTCATTCTGACTAGCTTAAATTGTATTTGTAAGAATTAATTGTTCGAACAGTATTTGGCTTATAGAATTGGCCGCTGATTGCTTTCCGCTTATTCGTCTTAATTAAAATTAACTTTTGGCCCGAAAATGAGTCTTACAGTTTATTTTAAAAGTGACAATTAAACGTGAAGCACTTCAGCCTTCGACTAATTATCTTGCACAAGTCGGCGAACAATTGAACACCGGGGAAGCCTCGAGAATGGATATTATTGGCTCTGATGGCAACGATGAGAAAAATCATGAAATTTTAGAGCTTTTTAATGGTTTGCTCATACATCAAGTCAATTATTGATTTAGCAATTAATGAACACCGGCAATGAATGCAACATCGCATTTACCTTTCAAGTCTTTTCCTTCAGGTGGACACGGTTTCTTGTCGAGTAGGCAAGCAACGTAGTTGTTAAGCAATCTAGTTCGAAATATCAAATTTACATCGAGCGAGTCGTATCGCTTGCTGTAGTATTCCTGGGACCACGTTGTGGGCGTCAAAGCCACGCACAGGAACAAAACACTCACGAAAGCTTTCATTTTGTTTGTTTTGTCGCCAATTTTTCCTGGTTCACAAGCTGAATTATCACAATTAGTTTCGCATATCACGTCGGTCGATCGAGTTTTCTCTTTTCGCACGTATCAGCGCGACTGAAGATGCCACTAACGTCTTTCAAATTGTTCCGTTTAACTGCAAAATGCTTTCGGGTGACACCTAATTAATCCAAAACTGGCAGCGACTGTTAAGTCAACTCGTGAAATCGTTTCTTAATATTTTTATTTACACACAAATTGCTTGTTGAGATTGCAAACTGA
The DNA here is from genome assembly GCA_000775305.1 of Belgica antarctica. NCBI lineage: Eukaryota > Metazoa > Arthropoda > Insecta > Diptera > Chironomidae > Belgica > Belgica antarctica. The sequence continues at coordinate 65,955 of JPYR01000137.1, forward strand.
AATTAACTCGCGGATCGCTTACATGTTCGACTATCTTCGATGGAATTGTGCTTTAAACTGAGCGAGCGAAACATTCCCAGAGCCGTCGATTGAGCCGATGATGTTGGTATGGAAATATCGACGAACATGCGAGCGCCCAACGCAAGTGAACGAGAGAAACGCTGGCGTGTGCTGCTGTTTGCGATTGTTTTTGTGTTGTGATCCACAATCAAGTGATGTTGTGTACTGCGACTTAATTGAAACACCAACACACATGCCGGCGGGACAGTCGCGAAATTCTTTATGTTTGCTTTACATCAAATCAACGTATCTCGATGTGTCAGAAATTTGGAAGCAACTGAATTTCCTTTTTTTTTGTTTTGTGGACAATTTCTGTAAACTTTACGAGCTTCTTCAACTGACCTACACAACAGACAATCAATGATTCATGGAAAGACACAAATGATTCATGGAAAGACACAAAATGATCTCCGATGTGCATGGAATTGATTCTCGCTCTCTTCTCGCGGTTTCGCTTTCAATGCCGAATTTTCTTCTTGTTTCGGTTCGTTGATAAAGCCAAGTTAAAAAGTTTTCTGCAAATCTGGAAGGCAATGTGGGATGTGTCAAGGCCTGCGTGTTGCTCGAGCGAATAAAATGCATTTTCAGTGTCCCTCGCAATGCTATCAACTCCTTTAGCCGAAAACGAATCTGCAAAACAAATAAAATCAGTGGAGACTTGATCGCTGACCCTGAATTTATTGAATTTCGAGAAGCGTGTTTAAGATTTGTGATGATATTCACAGTATTGTTTGGAATCACAACCAATTTCATCATGACTGATGAACAACCTATAAAATTCAACGGCAGCTTAAGGCAGCTCGAGGCCCAAGTCATTTGTCAAGTTTGATGCATTGGGCCGCCGTTAAAATGCCGTTTATTTATAGCTTTGCTTTCAAATGCTAAATTTTAATGTGTCGCACCAAAGCCATTTATTTGGTGTGAATGTCAAAGTGTCAAAGTATAATGCAATTTTGGTGTGAATTCTAGCGCCTAATTCAGTTTGACATTTCTGCAGCACGTGCCTTGTTCACAAACCACGATTTCATCCGTCCTGGTCATGAATCGCAGCGTTCATTAAATCCGTTTGTTGTCAACATCACAATTATTTATTAGTCTGTATCTTCTATTGTCCGCGAACTCCGCTTTTTCGTGCAAACTCTTTAACTGTGTCAAGTTGTCAATGACAGTGCATGCGCAAAAAGATATTTCGTGCGATTAAGATAAATCGTTTATAAACCTGTCGATCCACCTTGACTAAGAACTCACACACGGACCCCAGTCGAGGAAGTTGAGCGCACACGGAATCACGAAGCTGATAATTCGAACGAGTTTGCCGTCAGCAACGACTAGACTTCCTGAATCGAAAGTGGAAGTTCCAGCGATGTTTCGAGCGAACGTGCAAATGTGATCGAGTCTCAGGAAAACTGCCCGTCCAGACAGGCACCAGGTGCATTCAAAGTGCGACAACATGTTCACTTCGATGTAATTCAAGTCTTCCGACACGACCGGGAAGAAATTGTCTGGGTTGCAGACTTGGGTGCAGCCCCAACCAGCGATTATTCCTGAAATTAAATTCAATTATGAGAGATTTTCATTCAGATTAAGAAGCTTTCAGTAGCTTGTACGAGTTGGTTGAATTGGCGGTTTGTGTTTAGCAGGCAAATACTAGAATATAGAAGTTACAGTCGTGAGAAAGATTGATTTTTAGTAAGGGGTTTTGAATGTAAAATGTCACGTCGAAAGGTCAATGAACTCTGTTTTTATGATGTTTGCAGGCAGAAATTGCGTTTCTTTAAATGAATTGTGAAAAGCAGGGTTGGGCTGATGTTGCATCAAAACAAATTTTCAACAAACAAAGTCACGTAGCTCCAGACACCGAAGACATACTCATCAATAAACGGATCACCCTCGAAATCGTAGTTGTGATGCATGACAATGCGGACGATTGCATAATGCGTGCCACCTTTGTTTGACTTCAGAGTCCCAGCGACGAGTTCAGGAATATTTAAGAAGACAATGCAATGTGCCGCTGAAAGAACTCAGCGCGTGTTGATGATTGCACCTCCACACATGTGCATGCCCCAAGAGGTTCGTAGCGACACTAAATAAGGAAACTGGCCTTCGGATGCCTGCGAAAGAAATGATAGCAAGGTTTTGAAGTTCAGAGCGGTGCTTGAAAAGACTTCGATTCATACTTTCCGAGCGACGACGATCAACTTTGAGGCTTCATCGCTATTCTGCTATAATCTTGGAAAGTTTTCAAGATTTCCTGGTAACCTTGCCGAGCTGACCAGAATAAGGCCAACAACTGTAGACTGAAGCACCATTTTATGGAAACTGGTACTTTTCATTAAGTTGTCTAAAAACTGTTTTCGACCTGAACTTGAATGGAACATCGCGGCATCTTATCGATGATCGCCTAAGATAAAGTTTTTGAAATGAAACGTCAGCTTACGCATTCCGAATTTGGCGTTAAAACCAAAAATACCAAAAGTTTAACGAACTTTGCCAAAATTATGTTTCTCGAGAAGAAATAAACAAAAAAATTTCAAAGAGTGGTATAACTAATCCGCAGTCCGAACGAGAATGTATGGAGTCCGACCATTCTCAACAGTCATTATACAACATTTTAAAAATTTGACGATCAAATGCAAAGGCGCCAAATAAAAAAGTTTGTTTGGTCTTATAAATACGTAAATAAAAATGTCGCGCCTTATTTTATTTCCATAAAATATTCTTGCGCGAAGGTTAAAATCTTCGGAATTCTCAACATGGACAATAAAGTTTTATTTTTAGTCGTGAATAAATTTGTTTGGGGATGCATTTTGTTTTTGAATTTGATACTCGATGCGATCATACGCCTTGCGTCATCCCAGATGCAATGAAATTTGCAGCTTAACGACCAAGAAGCTTTTAAGGTTGATCGTAACTTGGAACTCAACGATGTATTCCCTCGACGAATGACGATGAATGCTTGATGGACTAAGCGCTAAACTGAAAGTGAAATCTGCGAAATATTTCTTTTCATCCAGAGATCTTCTTTGTCTTCGTAAATCATTGTCTGTTGTGTAGGTCAGTTGAAGCATCTGCAACAATTGACCGCGAAACAAAGAAAAGGAAGTTCGTTTGATTCCACAATTCTGACACATCGCAAAGCGCTGATTTAATTCAAAGCAAACAGAAAAGAATTTCGCGATTGTCCGGCGGTTTGATGTTTCAATTAAGTCGCAGTACACAACCATGCACCACTCGATTGTGGATCACAACAAAAAACAATCGCAAACAGCAGCACACGCCAGCGTTTCTCTCGTTCACTTGCGTTGGGCGCTCGCATGTTCGTCGATATTTCCATACCAACATCATCGGCTCAATCGACGGCTCTGGGAATGTTTCGCTCGCTCAGTTTAAAGCACAATTCCATCGAAGATAGTCGAACATGTAAGCGATCCGCGAGTTAATTTCAGTTTGCAATCTCAACAAGCAATTTGTGTGTAAATAAAAATATTAAGAAACGATTTCACGAGTTGACTTAACAGTCGCTGCCAGTTTTGGATTAATTAGGTGTCACCCGAAAGCATTTTGCAGTTAAACGGAACAATTTGAAAGACGTTAGTGGCATCTTCAGTCGCGCTGATACGTGCGAAAAGAGAAAACTCGATCGACCGACGTGATATGCGAAACTAATTGTGATAATTCAGCTTGTGAACCAGGAAAAATTGGCGACAAAACAAACAAAATGAAAGCTTTCGTGAGTGTTTTGTTCCTGTGCGTGGCTTTGACGCCCACAGCGTGGTCCCAGGAATACTACAGCAAGCGATACGACTCGCTCGATGTGAATTTGATATTTCGAAGCTCCAGATTGCTCAACAACTACGTCGACTGCTTGCTTGATAAGAAACCGTGCCCACCTGAAGGAAAAGACTTGAAGCGTAAGTCCTGCGAATATTTTTGGCACAGTTATGAAAGTGGGAATTGACAATTCGTAACTGTAAGCTTCTATTAGCACGATTAAACCATCACTTTTTATTATGTGCCTCGAAATTCTCACATCGAAGGGAAATATTTTTGAAGTGGCGCAAAAACGGCAAGCAACGTGAGAGATTTTTTCTTATGCAAATATTATTCACCATTAAACTCAAATCCGAAAAAATTTAGGCCATTGAACACATAAAAATTTAAGTTCTTTTGAAACTCTTTTTGTTTCTTGTCAACTTGAACAGTGGCAGAGCTTATGATTAATATCTGCGGAAGGTCGCACGTTGATGTTACTTGATGTACAAAATTGCTTTGCCATTCAATTGTTCGGATTTTTTATTTCTTAGCAACATTTGAGCGAGTTTAAATCGGATCAAGGCCGTTGCGAGAGTGTTGTTCAAGTTAAGTTCAAAACAAGATCACTCAGTTTGTCTCCTTCTGACCAGAACTAAACGAGAATGTATTAAAAAAATAGCTCCAAGAATTTAAATTTATCTTTGAGACGATAATTGGACCTCTGTGCAACACATTCTCCATCAAAAATGGAAATAAATTCCGAAAATGTGTTCATCCTTGTTAATGCAATTCTTCAATTCACAAGCGCCATTCATCTTATGATCTCGCAGCTAATTTATTGAAGTTAGATTTTACTTCTTTTTCAATAAATGCACGTTTTTTAGAATACAATATTGTGCAATGACCCTTGCGATTAAGAAAGAAGCAATTTTCCACAATTACTTTTAATTTTTAATCACGAAATGCAAATTACGCAAATCGTTCTTTGCCACTTCTTCCGCTATCTCACGGTCCTATCGTCGATCTCGACGATCTCTCACGTCGCACAATGTAATAATCGCCAGTTAGCTTCCCTATCCGTATCAAATTGGTTCGCGCTTCTTAGTCATTAGTCGCATGTGATCGCAAAACACGTTTTTCCGCAAAGAAGTCTTGTGCAGTGCACTGCAGTGGCGAGTACTGAAGCGATGCAGTGCAAGGAAAATAATTAAAGTCAAAGAATTTTGTTGTTACGCAAAAGCGACTGGCGCAATGAACCATGCACAAACGATTTTTTATCACGTAATAAACCCGTTTGTTTAGCGACTGTTTTCGTGTTTACGTCCACAGATGATGAATTAAAGCACTCGACAAGTTTTAGTTCGATGTCTCAGAAGATTAACAAACAAAGTCGTAGAGCTTGACTTGTATCAAAAAGTCACCTTCAGTGTTTTCAATCATATCTCGATTATTTACGTTTTACTGGCTTATCTGTTCTCCTTTTGCTGTTCTACCCTCAGGAGTCTTGCCCGATGCTTTGCAAACACGCTGCTCGCAGTGCACGCGAGTCCAAAAGGAGAAGGCGCTCGCTGTGATAACCAGGCTCTACTATGAGTTCCCATCAGTCTACACCGCTTTGGCAGTCCGCTACGACCCAACTGGCGAATACACGAGAAACTTCGAAAGCTGGTTTGATGAACAAAACGCAGTAAAGCCTCGCCCGCTTACTCCGCAAGAAAGAGACGAAGGTAAAGTTTAAGGTCGTTAAACTTTTCTAGATTTTCGCAACGATTCTTCTCTTCCAGTTCCCAACAACGTTAAAATCACCCGTCAATCAACTCAAATTCCAAACGACGATTCTACTCAGCAGGCGGTTCGTAGAAGTCCCGATTTAAATGTCCGCGGCAACCCGAACGATCTTCCAACCGAACGAACGAGAATCTCGACATCTTGGGTCACCTCGTCCACCTCCACTTCGACCCAACAACCGACGACGACCAGAGCTCCGTTGAGGACATCGGTACCGACCAAGCCAACTCCAGCACGTCCAACATTGAAAAGAAATCCTCCCAGCACGACACAAGCACCCATCCAACGATCGGTAAGTCTCGCATTTATATCCGCCCACGACAGGTTTTTATCTCTCTTCTCTCCTTTTTCTACAACAGACTCAGCCTAATTTCCAAATCGACAACATTTTCGCTCCAAGACCGAACGGCCCAATCACGCGCTCGATAAACAAGCTGCTAGACACCACCGGCAAGGTCGTGAACGGCTTCGCTGGAATGTTCCGGACCACGATAGAGATAATCACGGGGACGGGCTGATTTGCATAGCATGTGACTCGTCGTGATGACTTCGACTTGCTTAGTGATCAATTTTACAATGTTTCATACATATTTAAAAGCGAGAATAATTATTATTGGAAGAAGCCTGATATGAAGTCACAACCCGTACATTAAATTAATCTTACAAGTCATTTGGATTAAAAACTTTTTTTTATATACTTTTCGTTATTTAGCAATTACAATAAAGAGAACCTTTGATAGATACGACAGGAAGCGGAGCTGGGGTGGTGTTTTGAACCAGCTCAGCGCCGCTCCAGTTGCTGTCTCAACAAAATTATAGAGAATAAAGAAAGAATATGCGAGCTCTGCAATTATTCTGCACTGTTCCACCATAAAGATTCACTTTTTATATTCAATTCGCTCCACTTTCACCTCCTGCGTGGTCATGTCGAGCTGGTAAACGTAGGTGACGACAGTCGAGCTTTGGATGTCCATGAGCACAAATGAAGGAATGACGTTAGTGTCTAAGGCGCTGAAAGCACCGGTAGCCGAGCCGGGGTTGATGTAGAACTTGTTCTCGTGCTCGTAAGCCTCGAACTTGTGCGTGTGGCCGCTGATCAGGATGTCAACGTCGAGTTGCCGCTGTATCAGAGCGAGTGCATCGGGTGAACCCCAAGGGACGATCTGGTGGCCATGGCACAGTCCGATTCGGAATTGTCCAACCGTCACAACTTTTTGCTCAGGATAGTTGAGATTCTAAAACGGAAATGCACAATTAAAGCGACCACCGAGTGGAACTGGTTCTTATCAGTACTTCATCGAAGTCGCCCCTCACGACGTGAACATCACTGGCTAAACTCTTGAGATAGTCGAAAGATTCCTTCGTGCACAAGTTCCCGGTCACTAGAATGTGGTGGATGCGGCCCGGCACTAGCAGTTTCTTGAATTTACTCGGGATCGACTGGGATCTGCCAACGAAAGAAAACAAAAACAATTGGAGTTTGCTCGAAAAGTAGTTTTCATGTTTTTCACAGACCGCAGGGGTATATGAAGGTCCCCTAAAACTAAGACAAGCTGCAAAGGAAAACGTGGCAATGGGTTAGAACAGTTTGACGACAGAAAAATCGCAGTATTTACCATGATTAAAGATTATTTTTATATTTCTGATAAAGTCTCTGTTGTGTCTCACGGTATTTCGAGTTATTTTTTACGGTATTTGGCGGTTACCGAAAAATCACACTCTAAGCGGTGGTTGATTAAGCTTTTGTAAAAAAGATGGCGCCACAGTACAAGTCCCATGCTACGTTAATTATGCATTTTTTTTTTCATAACTCAAGCAATGTACACAATATTACACAAAAATGAAACAAAAACCGCTATTTTCGATGAAGCAAAGCTTGTCGATAAGTTTTTTCTTTCGTCAACATTGCTGTACGGTCCTATTTCAGCTGCGTACGCCATTGCAACCGGAATCACGTTTTGTTCGTAGCTTCCGATGAAAAGATGAGACCAGGGACCGGAAGCAAAAACGCCAACGTCTTCCCCGGAGTGTCTATTTATTTTGTACGGAAGTGTTGAAGGTGGTTTAAACGCAGGGTTGTGCGTTACTCAAATCGGCGCGCTTGTTGCTGCCACTGACGAAGGTAGAGTTGAAGCTAGGTCCACTTGAGTAACTCAGTGTCAAGAATGGCAATTTGTCCATATCACTGATCCCAGCCATTCCAAGAATGTCGTTTCCCCTTTAAGCGTAGCCATTGTACGACACCGCTTGGCTGTGATCAGAAGTGACAACGATCAAAGTGTCAGCATCGTTCGTCATTTCTCGTGCAGCTTCGATAACTCTGATGAACCCTTCCGTCTCAGCTAAAGCTTTTTGTGCATTGTTATCATTATGTGCTGTGTAAATGTTTCCACCCTCGACGAACAAAAAGAATCCGTTATTTTCTTTCTCTAGAGTTTTGATGGCAGCAACTGTCATGTCTACTAGCGAAGGTTCTTGGTTTTCTGAAGATGATTATTCTTGACGTCTAAACTGTACAAGCAGTGATCACTTCCAAACAATCCTAAAAGATAGTCGGTGGATTCATAATCAATTTCACCGAGTTGCTTTTTGTGCCAAACATATTTCGCAGAATTTTCTTTGTTTCTTTCTTCTAACCACTCATCGATGAGATTTTTGCCATCAGTTCTGAGACCAGGCTGTTTTTCTTCATCATTCTCTGTCTGGTTGATAAAAAACTTCTTCCACAGCCCAGAATCACTTTCAAATTTTTTCCGACATCACCGTGAACAAGTTGATACGCGATGTCTTTAACGTTTGTCTCAGAAGCAGAACTGCAAGCAGCCAATACGTTCTGATTATTCTCCCAGTCTCGATGTGATGTTTGCGCTTAAACTCCAGCTGGTGATGCGTGCGTGATCCTGGTTGTGGTAACGAAACCGGTGCTTTTGCCAGCACTCATAGCCCAAGAAGCGATTGATTCCGTGAGATCTTCTTCGTCAATTTCACACTTGGCGAATTTCACGTTTGCATTAACACCCATAGTTTTGATGTTGTTTTTAATACCGTGAAGATAAGTTGCACTGCACGCGGAGTCTGCAATGCAATACGTCTTTGAAAGTCCAAAATGCGGAAACTTGTCGATAGCGTGGCAAACTTCTTCTCCACCCATATAAACTCGTGAAGCCGCAATCGTTTGCAAACCATGGCCATCACCAAGGAACATAATCAAATTCTTAGCTTTGTTCGTGTTCAATTTCTTGTTCAATTTCAGTGCTAAATAATTTTGGGCGTTTCTTGTCCAAATTTCCCGAAAACTTTCTGTTTTTGACATTTACACAATCTTCTCAGGTAGGCTTTGCTTTATGATAAATGTCTGCAAGTGAAGCTGACACTTAATGCTTTCATCTTGCGATGGCAGAGATAACTAAGCGGTGATCATGAGAAACCACAGCTTTTTAACAAAACTTTTTGAATGTGACGTCTAAAGGTTTGTGATATGCCAAATTAAGCAAAACCTTATCACTCTTAAAATAAAAATTTCTCAGTAGTGTTATTCCACTTGTAAAATGAGACTGTCACGTGACATAAAGTGTCAATGAGAAGATATCAAGTAACTGGAGCCTACCACAACTTTAACTTTTATCAGTAGAGGTGTGCATGGGAACTTTTGATGCGTTGTAATTTTTTTTTCAAAAGATTCTAATTGTGAAGAAGACAAGTAGGTCCTGTTTTGATAAACTCTGAAGCGTTTTGATTCGAATCATATTGTTGTTAATAAATGCTGGAACAGAGACTTGAAACACGTTGCATTGATTTTATATTTTCATGTTTCTCTATTGAAACGCATAGTTTTATGATTTAAGTTCTATAAAACTTTTCAATCAATCAATAGTCTAATCACATAAGTAAACAAAATCAAAGTCACTGAAACTGATTTGAAGTTAGCGGCATTAGTGGTTGTTTCAGCGACTGTCGTTGTAGGTAAAGGTGTTGTTGAGGTATCACTACCCTGTGACGTTTCGAAGTCGTAAGGCCCAATTTGTGAAGCGTATGCCATGACTAAAGGAAGAATGTTTTGTTCATAATTTCCAACGAACAGATGAGACCACGGCCCAGAAGCGTAGACACTGACGTCCTCGCCAGCGTGGCTCTCACTCGACAAGGGAAGTGTAGTTGCTGATCGTTGCTCTGGATTCTTCAAGTCAATGGTTCGAAGATCAACTCTTGCTCTGGATCCTGCCGCGTAAGTCGTGGGATAACCTGGTCCGTTGGTGTAACTAAGCGTTTGGTACGGCAAATCGTCTTCGTCACTGATATCGCCAAGACCCATGATGTTTGTGCCTCTGCCTGGGTATCCATTGTACGTCATAACGTGGCTGTGGTCGGCTGACACCACGATCAAAGTGTCTTTCTCGTCTGTCAACTTCCGAATCACGTCAACAGCACGTGCAAGCTCCTGCGTTTCTTCCAGTGCCTGCTGCGGACGAGTGCCGTGATGTGCATGATCGATTCTTCCACCCTCAACGAATAAAAAGTAGCCGTTCTCTTCCTTCTGCAACATTTTCAAGGCTTTGACGGTCATGTCTGTCAATGAAGGCTCCTGGTGTCTAAGATTGTTGTTTAGAACATCCAAATGGTACATGCAGTGATCAGCTTCAAACAAGCCCAGCAAAAAGTCAGTCGAGTGGATGTCGATGTCATCTAATTGTTGTTTATGAGAAGCAAATGTCGCGGTGCCTTGTTTGTTGCGTTCTTCCAGCCACTCTTCAATAAGATCTCTTCCGTCAGTTCTGGCACCAACAACACCTTCTTCATCTCGCACTGTTGTGTTTCTGAAGTGCCGACGACCGCCGCCTAGAATTACTTTCAAATTCATTGCTTCTTCGTTGTAGACAAGCTGATGTGCGATGTCGGTAACGCCTGGTGTGTTTCTACATGCAGAAGAAATGGCGCCGTTGTTTTCCCAATCACGATGTGCAACGTGCGCGTAGGCACCAGCTGGAGTTGCATGCGTTATTCTTGTAGTTGTGACTATACCGGTAGCTTTTTTGGATTTTTGCGCCCATGAGATGATCGAATCAACGTGATCAGCTTCATTTACCAAACACTGTCGGCTTAGCACGTTTGCATTGAGCCCGAGCAGTCTGTTGTTTGTTTTAATGCCAGCAAGGAACGCGACAGCTGAACACGCTGAATCAGCGACTTGTTTGTCCACGCAATAAGTCTTTGCCAATCCGTAATGTGGGAATTTCTCAAACGACAGTTCGTTTTCTTCTTTTCCCATGTACATTCGAGTTGCAGCCACTGTGGCGAGACTCATGCCATCGCCGATGAAGAAAATGACATTCTTGGCTTTGTTGATGTTGTGCTTAGAGTTCAACTTTGATCGGATATAGCTTTGAGCGTTGTTAGACCAGAAAGTGCGGGATCCTTCCATAACGTTCACCACCGGTGCCTTCGGCGCGACGCTTTTCACCTTTCTTTCCTTATGATTTTCATCGGCCAATGTCAAACCAACGAAACAAAACAAAATAAAAACTTGAGGTTTCATCATAGACTGAAGTGAAACGACTGCCAAGTTTTTTCAAAATATCTACCTTTTATTTGAGAATTGCCGAACGATTATTTTGATCGATTTGATTTGAACGCATTCAATCAAGAGTCGTTCAAAAATAAATCCGGTTGGACTCGTTGACTTGATAAGGGTTTAAAGAGTTTGTGCAAAAGAAACCAAACAAATGAAATCATTTAGACATCTAATCAGCCACATTATCAGCGACAATAAAACTGAGTGCGAAGGCACGGCACGTGAAGGTGTCAAAGGCTTGGTAAACTGAACAATGGATTTTTCAAAAAAAATCTTATCGCCACTAAAATGTCAACGAGTCTCGTGAACAACTCACGGGCTTTGCTTCAAATTTTCACGAGACCAAAATGAAGCGCCGATAACGACGAACCAACAGTCACAATCACTTCAAGTTGTCAACAGACTTCTTCCAGACATCGTAAATTTATTACCAAATATAAAATATACACAAAGTGAAGTTCGCACAGTTAAAGGCAACTCAACATGACGAGTGCAACGACAAAAAGCAACAATGATTTTGTTATGGAAACACCAGAACAAGTTTCAGTTTCTACAGCGTAAGGCCCAATCTCAGCAGCTCTGGCCATTAAAACTGGAATCACATTCTGTTCGTAACTTCCAGTGAACAAATGCGACCAAGGACCTGAAGCAAAGACACCGACATCATCTCCAGCATGTGTTTCACTCGACAGTGGCACCGTTGCTGATGCTAAACGATCGGGATCCCTCATGTCGACTTTATTGAGGTCAACTCTCAACTGCGATTCTGCTTTGTAGGTTGTTCGATAACCAGGTCCGTTTGCATAACTTATGGTGTCGTATGGCAGAGCATCTAAACCAAGGTCTTCTGTAATACCAAGAACGTTGCTTCCACGAGATGGGTATCCGTTATACGAATTTGTGTGGCTGTGATCAGATGACACGACGATCAAAGTGTCGGCTTCGTTTGTCATCAATCTAGCGACTTCAACAGCCCTTGCAAGTTCCTTAGTTTCTTCGAGAGCTTTATGAGGTTTTGTTGCGTGGTGTGCGTGATCAATTTTTCCACCTTCGACGAACAGAAAGTATCCGTTCTTCTCTTTCTGCAACATCTTGAAGGCAGCGACTGTCATGTCAGTCAAGCTCGGTTCTTGATTCTGAAGATTGTTGTTTATGATATCAGTGTTGTAGAGACAATGATCACTTTCGAACAATCCCATTAGAAATTCAGTGGAGTCAAAGTCAATTTCATCCAATTGTTGCTTGTGCCAAACATATCTCGCAGAGTTTTCTTTATTTCTGCCTTCAAGCCACTCGTTGATCAGATTTTTGCCATCAGTTCTGAGACCAGGCTGCTTTTCTTCATCATTCTCTGTCTGGTTGATAAAAAAACTTCTTCCGCCGCCCAGAATCACTTTCAAGTTTTTTCCGACATCACCGTGAACAAGTTGATACGCGATGTCTCTAACGTTTGTCTCAGAAGCAGAACTGCAAGCAGCCTCGACTGCAGCGTTGTGTTCCCAGTCACGATGCGGAATGTTCGCATAAACTCCAGCGGGGCTCGCATGCGTGATTCTCGTTGTTGTGACGATACCGGTGCCTTTGCAAAATTCTTGAGCCCACTGTGCAATGGAGTAGACGTGATCTTCTTTTTCAACATAGCACATGTTACTTTTAACCTTAGCATTGACTCCGATTGACCTGTAATTGTTCTTGATACCGCTCAGGTAAGCTGTGGCCGTGCAAGCTGAATCGGCGACTTGTTTGTCCACGCAATAAGTCTTTGCCAATCCGTAATGCGGAAATTTCTCAAACGACAGTTCGTTTTCTTCGCTGCCCATATACATACGAGTTGCAGCGATTGTTGGAATACTCATGCCATCGCCGATGAAGAAAATTATGTTTTTGGCTTTGTTCGTGTTCAACTTGTCTCCAAGTCTGGCTGTGAGATAATTCTGCGCCTTGTTGTTCCAGAACAAATGAGATCCTTCAAGGACATTCACAAATCCACTAAATGGAACACTGATTTTTACGTGATTTTTATCTGCATATGAAAATGCGTGACACAACACTAAAATGGCAAAGCTTAAAGTTTTCATTCTTGAGTTGCTTTCGACTGACTGAATTTTGAAGACACTTGGGGCTTATATTTGATTCAATTTGCCATCTTTTCGCTTATCATTTCGCAACATTCACGTGCTACATGCCCTCTTTTGAGGAATTGCACGCGTTGTTCACTATCAATTTGAACACGCTATCTTGAAGTTAACAGCTTTGATAAAATTTTATTTGTTTGGCTTCGCACTTGAACTTTTTTAAGATTTTGACGTCTGCTGTAATGCTTCTTGTGATTTAAGGTCTGATGTAAATAAAATTCGTATTCCTTTAAAAGTTCTTCAATAATCTATTGCTTTATTGTCAAAAATTCATCTATCTACAAAAAACGGATGTTAACAAGCTGAGCATAATAAAAACAATAAAGCTTTTGCTTAAAACGCCAGAACAAGTTTCAAATTCTTCAGCGTAAGGTCCAATTTTAGCAGCATATGCCATTGCAAGGGGAATCACGTTCTGTTCGTAATTTCCAACAAATAAATGCGACCAAGGACCTGAAGCGTAAACGCCAACGTCTTCGCCTCCGTGCTTTGCAGTCACATACGGAACAGTCGCTGAGGGCTGCCTTTCTGGGTTTTTGAAGTCATCACCGGTAATGTTTCGCCTACTTTTGGTTTCAGTATCGATCATGGAATAATATCCAGGCCCAGTTGAATAACTCAGAGTTTCAAACGGCAAACCGTCAAGATCACTGTTTGTAGCGATTCCAAGAATGTTGCTTCCACGCGTTTGGTAACCGTTGTAGGTCATAGCGTGGCTGTGATCGGAAGACACGACGATCAATGTGTCAGCTTCGTTGGTCATCAACCTAGCGACTTCGACAGCACGTGCAAGTTCTCTTGTTTCTTCTAGAGCTTTCTGAGGTTTTCCCATGTGATGTGCTCTGTCAATCATTCCACCTTCGACGAACAAGAAGTATCCGTTCTTCTCTTTCTGCAGCATTTTGATGGCAGCGACTGTCATGTCCACCAGCGAAGGCTCTTGATCTTCGAGATGATTGTTGACAATATCAGTGTGGTACATCATGTGATAGTTATCGAATAATCCTAAAAGAAAGTCTGTCGACTCAAAGTCAATCTCGACCAGCTGCTTCTTGTGCCAGACATATCTTCCAACACTGCCATTGTTTCTGTCTTCAAGCCACTCGTTGATCAAGTTTTTGCCATCAGTTCTTGTTCCTGGCTGACCTTCTTCATCAGTTTCCGTCTTGTCGATGAATGTTTGTCGTCCACCACCAAGCACAACTTTCAAATTTTTGCCAACTTTCCCGTGAACTAGTTGAGTTGCAACATCTTTGACGTTTGTCTTGTCAGCGCCCTTTCCGCAAGCGTCTTCAATTGCACTGTTGTCTTCCCAATCGCGATGCGACGTGCTTGCGTAAAATGCACCAGGAGTGGCATGAGTGACTCTTGTGGTGGTCACAACACCAGTGGCTTTGCAAGATTCTTGAGCCCATTGCGCGATTGTGTTAATGTAGTCGTCTTCGTCAACAAAACAGTCTCCTTGCTGAACATTTGCTTTAACACCAGTCGTTGCTTCATTGATTTTAATTCCTGCTAAATATGCAGTTCCGGTGCACGAGGAATCAGATACCTGGCTGTTTAGACAATAAGTCTTCGCCAATCCGAAATGCGGAAACTTCTCAAACGACAGTTCGTTTTCTTCGCTGCCCATATACATGCGAGTTGCAACGATTGTTGGAATACTCATGCCATCGCCGATGAAGAAAATTATGTTTTTGGCTTTGTTAGTGTTCATTTTGTATTCGAGTTGAGTTTTGATATAGTTTTGTGCTTTGTTGTTCCAAAATGTCGGAGATTCTTCAAGAACATTTGTAAACAAATTTATTGCTTCACTGAACTTTTGATAAGACTTATCAGAACAAACAAAAGCAATGCAGAGCAACAAAACTGTGCACTTCAAAGTGTTCAT
>JPYR01000137.1:101697-116974 GCA_000775305.1 Belgica antarctica
AGCGACAGCTTTTCCTTCTCTGTGCTGTTTATGATTATTGGTTAAGCGCACAGGAGGAAATTGAATTTCAGGTTCGGGGCTTAATTAAAAATAGAGTGGATCACTTCGAAAAATTGATTATAATTTTGCAGGAAGTGAAATTGAGGTGGAACCCAAGCCAACGTAAAAGGAAGCGTACTTCACGCGAGTGGAAATTTATTGCATTTTCCCTTCCAGTTCGCCCACGAGCAGAGAAAGTAAGGAGAAAATGTGTGTCAAATAAAAAGAGTTCACCAATTCTTAGCCCTTGATAACAGCGACGTACGCTCCAGTTTGCTCAGAAGAAGGTCAAGACAAGGACAAAAACCAGGGCATGAATCGTAACCTGGAAACGGATGCACGAATTACATCTCATTGAAGTCAATTTACATATTACGCATTACATTTTACGTACGATCGCTTTAGCTTCGTTCACTGCCAAGCTGCTGTCAAAATCGCTTTTCCGGGTGAGTTGTGGCAGTCGAATCCAACAATTTTGAAGGGTTGGTACACCGATATCATAACTGGAGAGTGATTTCGAGTAACTTTTCTGATTGAAATCGATGTTGGAAACATTTTTGCGCTTTCTCTAACCACTCGTCAGCATTTTCAATGCATTATAAAAGCAAACACAGATTGGCAAACTTTTTATACTTGTGTCAACAATTTTAAACCCGGGAGAAAATCTCTCAATTAACGAAAAATCGATGACTCACCTGCTACCTGTTCCTCGGTTAGACCATACTCCGACTGTTGTTTATAGGAAGCACGTGAAAATATAAAATAGAAACGATAACTTTATTAGTAAACCTTCATGGTTTCGTTTCTGCAAATGTTATAAATTGGGGTTTGAAAGTACGCGGAAGTGCGATAAGTTTTGAACGGAAAATTCCAGAATTTCCTTGGTGCAGGAATGCTTTAACGTAATTAGGTCATAAACGAAGCGAAAGTTGTGGAAAATCCGAAAAGTTTTCTCGGTGTCGAAAGATCCGCTTATTTGGTACAGTGATGACTCTAAATTTAAATTGTAATGGAGTTCTTTAAGTTTAACAACTCTTAGATTAGTTTTTATTGCATTTTTAAATGAACAAGACAGTGACGACTCTGAAATTCGTTTCAAGTATCAATTGTGCATGTTATAGAACAAGTGAAGTGTCTAATTTTAAATTTCAAGTTTAATCAAGATATCTTAAGCTTTTTATAAGTTATAAGCTTTTTTATGAATTGAAACTGGATTCAAAAAACAAGCTTTTGGGGTTATTTTCAAAGCAATTTGAAGTAGAAAGAGAGTCGTCACTGCTAAAGACAGTGCCAACTTGTCAAGCTTTACTTTAATCATGTTAAGCAGTAGTTTGAACTACTTTGAGGTTAGTTTTCCAGTTCCACGCTTGCAAATCGAGAGTCATCACTGTACTAGCTGAAAGCTTTTAGCAAGACAAACTTTTCTGGAGCTTTTCGATTGGTCGTAGAATCAATAAATATTAAAAAGTCTGAACCCATCTTCTGAATGTGTTGCATAACAATTGAAACTTCCAGCATCCCCCGTATTCAATAACAATTTTTCTCGTTGGCTGTGCAGAAAGAAGACTGGCATGGGGTGGGATAAATTGAGTAAATCACATCTCTGACATATCAATTGCAGGCACATGTGTGACAAGGAAGCACGTTCGAGAAATTCTTCAAAAATTCGAGCGGGGAAAACTTACGGATGTTTGACGAACGTAGGCACTCGAAACAAGTGATTTAATTCGGCGATATTCGCGTTTGTACGAATCATCGTCAGCCTTACTCTGGGTTGCCATCTCACTTGATGAACTTTTAGCAACAAACAAAAGTTCACGAGTTTCGGCGATGATTCAGTCGCAGGCACTGCCGAGTTTGATGATTCAGAAGGAAATTCAAAGCGGGCGGAAAATGATTTTCACATTTTCCGTCATTTGGCATTGAATTTCTCACTGTGCCTCTTAAATTGTTAGCCCATCAAGCAGATGCTGCTTCCACTGTTTTTATTCTTTGCTGCTTCCCTCCTTTATTTTCGCATTAAAGTTTGGCGCGTTATTTTCCGTCGACCGAGAGTCGGGAAAACAATTCCGAATACTATTTTTCTCTCGCGTTCTCGAAACTGAATTGCTCTGTCTTCAAAATGAATTATTTTTCCCTCCGAAATAAACTCAGCTTATCTGCACGAATACAAAAACTGTTGGTTTTCATGACTAAATTAAGGTTCAACGACAGTTCACCGGAAGAAGCTCCGTCGCTCTGTCACCATTTCAGATAAAACTGATTGATTGTTGGCGTGCTTAAAGCTCATAAATTTTCATGGATAAAAATAAAAACTTTTTCGATCATAAACTTGAGCTCAGCTCTTGTCGCTTGGTTAAGTTAATTAAAAGGGAAAGTCGCGGTTATCTGCTGCGTCATTTATCACCGATTTTTATCTACCGAAAACGAATTAAATCCCTAACGACTTCACGAGAAAAATCAAACTGCGGTGTCAAGATCTCTCCTTGAGCATTTTTTAAAATCTCAAGCGCAGAAAACAACATCATTTCTCACATTCATTAGAAAAAAATCTGCGAAGTTTCTCATTTTTCGAATTTTTTGAAGAAATTCTCAATTTAATGAAAATAATAAACACACTCACAAACTCTGTCGTAAACAGCATGCTTGGACGATAAAAATCCGCGAGAAGAGAATGTTTTTGAGAAAATTGAATGTCGCGACATTGAAAGTTTTAATGAGTATTGAAAAAAGCATTGTTTGTCACGATGTCTGGCTGTAAAGCTGTGTCAATTTGAGAAACGTGTTTTGAAAAGTTTCCTTAAAATTAAGCAATTGAAACTGTTTCAGTTCTGCTTTTAGGCAAAATCAAGGAATAAAGACAGTCACTTTGGGCTTTCTTTGGGTTTTAAAATTTGTTGTAAATAAAAAAACGCTCAAAAAGCAGCTTTACATACAATTTTCCAACAGCAAAACCTTGTTGAACCTTCTAGATTCACTCGTATCTATGCGTTATCGATATAAAATCCCCGCGGATTAAAACAATTAATAACAGTGTGGAATCATGCGAGACTCTTTGCTGTATACAAATTTTCTTTGACTAGTCGGTGGCATACAAAGAAGAAAATCTCTTGGTCAGTTTTTGCTTCCGCTCTCCGCTCGAAATTGAATCGGAAAGAATTTTCTTTTCGTTTTCTTCTCCGCCATACACAATACATGATGATGCAATAACATAAATAGATACGAAGGCGTTATTAACACTCTTACGATATGAAAAACGATGACGGCTTGACGTTCAGTGGAGAATGTGTAAGTCTGAGTGTCGTGGGAAAAATAAATTCAGAGAACAAAGGAAAACTCGCGAAAAATGTTGTCGGCTTCACGCCGCAAAGCACGTTCTTAGGTTTCAGCTTTGTTGTTTATAATTTTTCTCGCAGCTTTGAAATACCTATTCGCACTTCAAAAGAATTTTTCTGTAACAGCGCCCTTTGATGTGAATAAAGTTCCCGTTTCTTTATTTCTAGTTTAAACACGTGAACGAGATAAAATTTCCTGATGACTTTTGTGAAGGCCGTGGAGATGTAAATGTCGAATGAAATCCCCTCCGGAACAATTTTAAGTCTGCGACGAAACATGGAATGACAAATGTCGTTTGGACTGGCTAATCAATCATCGTGGCAATGGCCAGCCAGCGGAAGACACAGTTTGTGCTTCATGAAAATTTTGATTAAATTGATCAACAATGAAGCTTTAATTTGCCTTTGTTCCAGTTGTTTGGAAAGCATTCATCACTCAGTCACCTACCTTCGTGACTAGAGCCAATAAAAAAATCGATGAGAATCTGATTAAGGAGATTTGGACGATTCTTGATTTCATTACCAAACGCCTTTCAATTGATTTTCTGTCAGCGATTACGTTGTTTACGTTTCCAACGTAGTGACGTAAGACCGAAGATTTTAGCAGCAAAGTTTTTTGATCTATCTCGTTGCGCAACACCGACCAAGCTGTTGCCAAAAATAAGTCGATCATTAATCCACTTTGCCAGCCCATTGTAATTTGCAATTAAATCGTCAAGCATTCCCCCCACCATCGGGAATTCAACTGTGTCAAATTCATTTGACACCAAATTGACGCTTTGATAATCCATTGATGGCTTGCGACAGCGGAATAAATTGAACTAGTGACAAGTAAGGGAGTAGTTTAGCGAATCAAAATAAACTTACGATGTCGATTTTAACATACAGCTCGTATGTCTTCTTCTTGTTCTTCTTGTTTCGAGCACCGGGCTTTGCCGCTGTTGGAAAATACAAGTCGCGGTCGCTTGATGACGACGCCTTCGAAAGCGATCCAGTCTTGGAGATAGAGATGCTTCCGTGCTTTCCTGGTGGCGGGTTTTTCGCTGAATGTGCGGTTGCCTTGGCTTGACCACCTTTGTGGCTAGGGGTTGGCGTCTTTTCACGGTGCTTAAGCCCACTGCTTCCATCTGCGGGCTTGTTACGGGCCTGTTAAAGAGAAAAACACAAGTTAAGAGATTAGAAACGTCTAGACAAGTTGAACGTGAATGTTTTGAAACAAAATGCAACTCCAATTCACTTAAGATGTCTCGTGTCAGTCTATTTTGTTGGAAAAAAATCCATGTGATGCAAATTTTTCCCTTTTCGATCGTAATTCTCATGTATGAACAAACTTAACTACAATCTACATGACATGCTCAGCCGAATGTTTACGATGCAATTTATGTTTTCGATCGCAAATCAGTAAATCAATTTTTTCTTGAGATGGAATCTCTGGAAAATGTCCCCTCGTGACCTAGTAATGAAAATTTATCTAGTGACAAGCATAAATTAGGTTTAAACATAAATGAACGACTCATTATAAAAAAAACTCTCAAAAATGTCGGAGCAAGGTCGAGCGAATAAAATTTAAATTAATTTCACTCTTCTCGCTCTTCCGACGTACATTTTTTCAGCATGTTCACCTGATGTTTCTATGGAAAAGGTAAAAATTTGGTGATGTAAAAATTTATGAATTCTTCTACCGCGAACCTCAAAAAATACATTTGCGTGAGTATGATGTGGTTTGAATATCGATTTCTTTCATAAATCGACATCATAAAGATCCAAATGCTGGTGATCTGAGACATCTGCACTCATCCAATGGATTGGAAAATATTTTATTTTTTATCTATCGGATTCAATGAGCTGCGATACGCTTTCAGACATTCTGCGAACGCAGAAAAAGTAGCGAGTGAAATTTGACTAGGGGCGTTCGTCACTGACAGTGCTTCACATATTGATACTGATCGTTATTGTTCAAGATCTTGGTGTTATATTAAAAGTTCAGGTTGAAAACTTCAAAACAATACTATATCGTAAAAACGACGATTTTTCTTCTGATTTTTTTTTGATGAAGATTGTGACAATATTGCTTAGAATAATCGCGAACAATCTTTCAGATTAACATTCCAAGTTCAAAAAAAATTGTTGTTATCAACTTAACGATATTTTCAAATTTTTTTGGTAATTCAAAAAAACCGTTAACATACATTAGCTGTTATGGTACAAGTACATGTATTCAACAAGCAAACAATAATTATTAAAAAAAACTGAAAGCTGAGAAGTATAATTTCGATTAACACATCACTAAACAAAGCGTATTTAACTTGATTATTCTGTTTGAAGTCTTCTTCCAATCCATTCAACAATAATTATTGATGAGCACATCGTGAAATTGATAAACATAAACTGTTTTAATTATGAATTTTCTCCACGGTACCTTTTGTTAATGTGAATTTTGGTTTTATAATTAAAATAGCAACGAACTATGAAAAACAAAAAAATGTTCTCGTGTTTTTCAACTATCTAAAACTTTGTCGGGGTGGAGAAATGAAACAAAAACCGTTCATCTGTGTGTGAAATTGTGGTTTGAATGTTTTTAATCGTCTCAAGAATTCCTTACGCCGATCCACAATGAATTTTTCTTTCGTGTTTTTTTTTCGTTTATCATCGCATAAATAATAATCGTAAAATGTGAGCGAAAAAAGCACCGTTGTGAAGTTAGAAATAATCAAAAACATTTTTCCAAAATGAATATTTTTCTCTCGTACAAAATGAAATGTCTCGTGATAATTATGGGTGACTAGTGTAGCCAGTGTTGCGTTCAGTTTGTTACTCGAACACTTTCAGTTTCTAAATAAGCTTTTTAGAGCTTTCTAAAGCTTAGAAATAATGTTCAACAAAGCGCTGGTCACCATTTTAATTGATTTACAGACAATTTTCGCCGGTTGTAGACACCCGAAAAAGTAAATGATACGTTTACATTTCTGTTTCCTTTAAATAACATTGGCCACGAGAAATGTGAAAAAAATACTCTTTTGTAACTCAATACGCCTCAAACATTATCGTGTTCCAAGCGACTTTCGGCAATGTTTACTTTCCAGCAAGTGAATGGAGTGGAAATTCCGTTGGATTTAATTAACAGCCGTTAAATAAGAGAATCAAGTATCAACAGCCAATCAATTTGTCAATCTCTCGAATGGGAAATTTGTTACGGTAGGTTCGAGTCATTTTGAACAGATAATTAACATTGTTCCTGTAGGTTTAAGTGCGCGAAGGGAAATTCTACTTCCAAACGGTGTTTATTTAAGTTTCTCACATTGAGACATCTAATGGATAACTTTTGTTTATTCAACCATAAAGTTAAATTTTAATTGCTGTAACTGTTTTACACAATTGCGTCGTCCGCCCACTCAACTGTAAATTTCCCTGTGAAAGTTCTAGTTCAAGAATGATTGTTTTGCAGCGTTCAAGGCGTCATAACACTTAGACTCAATTACATTCGGTCGAGAACATCGTTAGGTTGATTTTTAAGCGATAAACGTGTCTCCACCTTCGACCGAAATCTACTGGAACTAAAAAAAGACGAAACCCGTATATTAAAACGATTGCTTTTCTCTTCTTCTACAAGCACAGACGAAAGAAGATTGGGACGTGTTTGATGGTGTTTAAATATAAAATCCTAAGGAAAATTCAATTTCTACTTCAGTTGAACGGAACAATTTGATTCGTAATCAGCAACAAAAATTCAATTCATCGGAGACCTCGTCTTAGTTTGGTTGCATTTAGTTTCGCTTTTTTTGTGCATTGTGAAAGCAAAGTTCATCAACCTTCGCAAGCGCCATGAGTGGAGTTAGTATCGATTTCATGGATAAATTGATAATTGAGAAAAAGATCAAAGTAAATTGAACATTAAAATTGTGTGATTTTCTTGCAAGGAAAAGTTTTTGATTCACTTTGAAGATTGGGAATAGTTTGAATAGTGACAAAAAAAAAAACTATTTCTAAAGAAATAACTTCTCGAGTGTCGTTTTAAATAAACTTTAAAGTGAAAATTCAATTCAAAAAGCTTTTTCAAGAAATTCTTCCAAATGGAAAAAAAAAGTTTCACGAATTCAAAGGAATAAAAAGTTATCAAAGAGTTTTAAAATGTTCAAGTTCAAAGTGAATCATATTTTCCGAGTTTTAATTTCACTAATGAAATTCATAAAACTAAACCTGCACAGTTCTGTGAAGAGAAATGTAATTAAAAATCCCATTTTTTTTGTTCCCACCTTTTTTGGTATTGAATAAATAAAACTTGTTAAGGAAATGGATGAAGAGCAAGTCCAAAGTGAGTTAATGTGAAACCGTCAAGCAACGAAGGCGGTTTTTAATTATCGTTCTATTTATTTTCCAAAGTGCTGCGACGAGCTTTTTGTATGTTCGACTCCAGAAAATCGGGCAAGATTGAAAAGGAAAAAGTCCGAACGATTCTAAACACGCTGGGGCATACGTACGACGACAGCGAGTTGGATGTCTTGCTGGCAGCCGAAGACACAGAAGGTGAGAAAAACGCCAGCCACTTCGGCCATCAATCATAGAAAATTTTACGATCTGTTTTTATTTTGGTAATCCTTAATGGCTTCAACCACATAAATAATCTCACATGGCACATTGCAAAACTAACAGAAAATGTGATGAACAATTTTTACGGGCGCCTTTTAGTTCCGCTCTTTTCCGTCCGAATGATTAAAAATTATAACAGCTCTGTCATGTGAAAAGATATATGAGACTCATAAATTTCTTCACGGCATTCTTCCGTGAGACCGGGAAGAAGAAACTGGGAGGGGCGCGTTGGGCCCATTAAATTTATTAAATTTTTATATTTCAAGATCGCTCAAAAAGAAAAATTTCTGTTAAATTGAGCTTCAACAAGCCGCACGTTTTCCTTTTGTGCCAGACGGCTGAATTATTGAGTTTCAAGCGCTTTCATGTCAGACGTCTGCAGTTGGTGAAATTTAGAATGATAATTTCGATGATTTGTTGTTCCGAGTTAACTCTTAAAA
Organism: Belgica antarctica; assembly: GCA_000775305.1. NCBI lineage: Eukaryota > Metazoa > Arthropoda > Insecta > Diptera > Chironomidae > Belgica > Belgica antarctica. Next base: position 110,099 of record JPYR01000137.1, read on the forward strand.
GCAGCACGCTTGCTAAATTACTTTGTTTGGTCATAAATCTCCGCGGTTTTTGGGAATTTTCATATGAGACTTTAATGATTCTTTCCTTGTGAAAGTGAAAATTCATTTCAATTAAAAATTAACTCAGATTCAGTTAGACCCAATTAATAATTAATTTAGTGTTGAAAAATTTCCTTCAGAAATTCCAATTTAACAAATTGATGCAAGCAGCTACGCTGACTTTTGCCTGGTGGATTTTTTTTAATAAAAAAACGACAAGGTGAGAGATGAGTAACACCTTGCCGCATGCAAACAAATTAAACGACAACAGTTTAACGACGGAAAGCGCCAGTGGAGAAGAATTTTTATCGGTGAACGAGGGAATTTCGTATATATTAAGTTCATCAATACCTGGCGTCCGTCGAGTTTAACGCGCTGATTAATTTTTCAAGAGCTTTTTCGTCTCGCGATTTTTGTCATTCAGTGCAAGTTTATTGAGCGAAATTCATGACGCGAGCTTGAAGCGTGAGTTTTAATTGGATTTGCCCATAAAACTCGAATTAAATCATTTTCGTTTTTTCTCGTTCGTTTTTCACAATCATCACGTCACTCGCCGTAATTGAAAACATGTTAATGTCCCATGACAAATTGCAGTTCCACCCGAACTCGAAGCTAGACCGAGCCAACATGTGCTCGAATGTTTTCCGAGCGTGTTTTGGTTCTATAAAGTGTGTCTAAAGCGGGAAAACCACGGCAACTTCATTACCATACACTCTGATTTATTGGAATGTTTTCCCAGAACTGGGTTAATTTGCTTCGGGCATCGGACACTGGCGAGAGATGCGCATAATTTATCATTCATCAATCAATCTTGTTTTCTTCGCATCAAGCAGATTTCTTTGCCGCCGTTGTGTCAGAAGTTCATTCTTGCGAAACATCAGAACTCTAATTTATCATAATTTATTGAGCTAGTCATCGATAAATCATCGCAATTAGCATAGAAATTAAAATATATCGAAGAAATCACTCCGAAGCTTCGATCCGGCTTGGATTTTCTCAGAAAATTCGACCATTTTTCATTGCGTGTCAATAATTTTCCTTCTCAGTTACTTTTTGTTAGCGAATTTTGCGTTTTTCTTCGCCATAGCCTATCATCACCATTGGCACAAACAGCAATCAAAATAAATAAGCGAAATGGAATTTTTGTTATTTAAAGTCGCACGCTCAAGTTTCATCGAGAAAGTTTTTTTTATTTTATATTTAGTTTTTGAAATTTTTAGCGATTTTTAATCCAAACAAATCTGAAATTTAAATTAATTGCAATGACTTCTTTATTGAAGACATCAAACGACATAACATAATTAAGTTTAGAAAAGTTATTTCCTTATGCCTTATGTGAAAATTTGCAAATTTATCTCGTCACAATGTAAAAGTACTTTAAATTCCCTTTAATTCTCGATGAATGTCTTGAATAGAGTAGTCATTGTTTCTTTAAAGAAACTTAAGCGTGCAAACTGATGGCATCATGAAAAATCTCGAACAACTTTTTTCTTCCCATGAAAAATCTTTTCTTCTCCTGAGCTTTTCTCAGTTGATTTATTGTTGTTTGCAAGAGTGTTAAGAAAAATATGAAAGTTTCGTGTGTGCGCCTTCAATTCCGTTCTTTTTTTCTTTCCAGCAAGAGTCAGCAAAAAGAAATTCTATTTTTTTTGTTGCCTATTTCGGCTGTCAAAGATTTCTTTTAAGGCTCTATTGAGCGGAACACGTTAAAAGTTTTGAATGGAATGAAAAAGCTTTCGATCTCAAGTGGAATTGGGTCATGTTAAAATCCCCTTTGTTCCATAAATTGAACTTGGTGCCACCATTACCAGTAATGTGGTTTCATTGAAATACATTTATACATTGTCCAAGTCATTTTGCGAATGTGAAGCTTTTGTTACGCTCGACGAACACGTCATCCCCTTCAAACCCCTTTTCCGCATCGTTTTTTTTTATAATTCGAAGCTTTTTCAATTTAAAAAGCATCACTCAGCATCATCATCGACGTGGTGTTTAATGGCCAACAGCGTTTCAATTGAACCGGAAAGAATTGTCAGCTGCTCTGGCACCACTGATTGCCTTGGCGTGATTATTTTGACGGCGAATTTCATTCATCATTCGTCCCTTCTTGACATGAGAAAGAAAAGTGAAATTAAAACGATTGCCAGGGGGCGTTTAATTAAATTTATATTCGCATCGTTGTTGGTCTTTCATGAAACTTTATGACATGGAGTGACATGCTTTGGACATGCTTAATGGAAGTTTATGTTTCATCAAAGTGCCACAATTTTCATGTACCTTGTCCAAAAATCGCTTAAACATTCCATGGTTTGGCACAACAAGATTCAGTAAAACTAGTTTTAATTAAGTTTGCGAAGTGACACAATTTAGCAAAGCGGCACTAACGCTGGTTTCGCTTTTGAACGTTGAAAAACAGTTTTGCCGTGTAACAAAGGTCAACACAATGCACAATTCACTTATTATGCTTCTAAAGGTTACTGCAACTAGCGGAAACTTTATGAACGAGATATCTGCGGAACTTTCAAAGCGCTTGCTTAGGGCGGCTTTTTAAATGCGAAAGTTTTTTTTATAATAATTTGTAGCGCTTGTAAATTTTTGCATCCGACTCGAGTGGAACAAACAAACTGAATTTATGGTCAGTGGAGAAAATAAAAAAATAATTAAGAAGAATTGTAGCTTTGGCTTTCGTTCTAAGTGAAATTTATTTTCGAACAAAATTTCATTAAACGTTTTCTCGGGGTCAACAGAACATTCCCAAATGCAAATTTAATAACCAAAATCAATTGAAAAGGGATCGAACAACAAATTGTTTGCTTAGATAATGGAATGGTGTGCAATGCACAATCTAGATCGCCTTTAATACTCGAGACGAAAACGAAAAAATTATCTTCAAGCCCTGCAGCCTAAAAGTGTCTTAGAATTCAGCCGACATTGATACCAAGCCAAAATGACTCAATCGGATTAAATTTAACTAGAAATGACATAAATGAAAAGTAGACAGTTTTAATCTTCTTGAGACCGTAATAAATGTTTTTCGCTGTCCTAAGCAAATAAGGCCAACAATCTTCAAGGCGACATTTTGAAGGAAATGCTTTCCGTTGCGTAATAAATTAAACCTCATTTCATATTCTTGCTGCTTCTTGCAGAAAATGTTTCAAAAGAAATTGTGCCCATTTTTTAGTGTCACAACATGACTTGATGCGTATTCGTCTTTTTCACATGACAAGCTAAATTTTTGTTGAAATGTGGATCAAAGTTTGGGTACGTCATATGCAGAAATTGAAGTGAGGAAACGTTTTGAGTCTTGTTTGCAAAAAATAATTCATTTTCTGTTCCATGTTGATAAAAATGGTGAAAACATTGAAAGTTTCTTTAAATTACTAGTGCAAAAGTTGCTTTCACTTAGTAAACTTCATCCGAAACTTCGTCACCATAAAAATCTTCACCTCAAAATGCTGCACACTTGTGGTAATCCTTTACTGTCGACTTACCTTTCAAGTTCACAAACTATGCGGAAATTGAAAAACTTGTTCTCGCAAAAGTCCTACGTCAATTAAAATCATTCGCACAAAAGCTTTTCAAACGCAAGCTTAAAAGCTTTTTCCAGGAAAAAAGGTTCCCCTGACGGTTAACGTCAACTTTTCCCCATTTTTTTGCTCTTATTTGTAATTCACAGAGGAGAATGCAGAACAAAAAAAATCAAAACTAATCCATTTCATGTAAAACAAACAGCGACATTTATCAACCACGAGCTGTCAGATTGCAGAGTTCAGATTTTAAGCTTGTTTTTGTTGGACGGTCTTGAACATTCCATTTAAGCCTTCGAGCTAAGCGTGCGAGCACAGGGAAATTTAATTAAATCAGCAACACACTCGTGATGATCTCTGACGATGGAAATTAATGAGATTTTATGAATGGCTTCGAAACAGTTTAGTTTCTCGTCTCGATTTATCTCAATTTTCTTTTGTTTCTCATTTTTCTTTCACTCTTCTCTCGCCCGCCGCCCGGATTTAGGAAGAGGAACATTAACTTTTGATGAGTTTTGTCGAGTTGCCGTTCATTTCTCCGACGAAGACGATGAAGCGTTACAGTTGAGTACTCGTGCCAGGGCTGATGATTGACACTCTCTTGAAAATCCTTTTGAGTGGTTGAACTTTGGGGCAGCAATTCATCACGCTGTCAATTTGTCAGTCGTCATCCCTGCACTTTAAGAAATGATTTTTCTCTGTCACGAGATGATTTGTGATGTATCATGATATTAACTTTTCATTTTCGAACAGAAAAGAGTTAAAGCAAGCTTTTCGGCTGTACGACAAAGAAGGTGAGAACATGAATTGCTGGAAAATGACTTTGCAACCTGAGAAATCATGACTTCCTTTTTTATTCAACCCAGGTAATGGATACATCCCGACGACATCTTTGCGAGAAATCCTGGCAGCCCTCGACGACCAATTGACAAACGACCAGCTCAACGGTAAAGCAAACTTTAATGAAACCTGTCATGACTAACCCGAACTTTCCACTCAGAGATGATTGCCGAGATTGACACCGACGAGTCCGGTACGGTCGATTTTGAAGGTAAGCGTTTATTAAAAGTAAGATTGAAGAGCGCTCCATGGGAAATGAAATCTTTAATAGAAGGACATTAAGGAAGTATTCATGAGCTATTTTCGTATCCGAGCGAGAAACTTGCGTTAACTATTCATGAACATTTAGAACTTTAGCAGCATAATGAATTCTCAATTAAGATAAAACTTGAAACTGAACAATTTATCGCGACTACCGCCGACATCATCACGAAGTTTAAATTAGATCAAAAAATACATTGAAACTGCCAATGGAGTTTCAAGCCACTGCATCGCGAGTGCTTTAAAAGATTTATTGGCCAAATTCACTTGAAATAATTAATTTGACGATTAAAGGTTTCACTGAACTTTAAAGTTTTAAGCGGTAATTGTTATCGACACCAGTTTCAACATGTTGGTAAACAAAATGTGAGTGATGCTTGAAGTTCCAATGAACCGCAATGTAGTTATTTGAAAAAAATACTACTATTTGTGGTTATTTAAATTTAAAAATTATTTCAATTGAAACACGTATGACAACAGATTAATTAAACATAAACAGAAACACACAACCACTGCATAAATAAAGCCGCCCACTGAAATCAATTTAAAATCGTACAAATTAGCAACCGAACATGTTCCCATAATAATCAGATGTTGTTCTGTTGTTCTCTTTCAGAATTTATGGAAATGATGACCGGAGACTAAAGCTGAAACACACTTTCGCTTATTCTTTCAAAATTTATTCAATCTGTAAAAATGTTTCAGTGCACTTTAAGTTTGCAACACTTCACTGATTTTCAGTTTTGGTTTTGCACTTTTTCAGCAAAGTTTTTCATCATTATAAAATTCAAGATTCAATCTGTCTTGCCAGAATAAATCCAAATGGATTATGAGTTTCTCTTTATGCATTTTCAAGTTTATCTGTTTTTTTTCACCAAAACCCAGACCAGGCGAGTCATAATTTTCAGAGAATGTTCAGTTGGCTATACAAAGCTGTTTCTGATATTTTGGTTATAGCTTGGAAGATCGCAGCGATAGCTTACAACTTACGTTGTAGTGACGGTCAAAATAAGTAGAATTTCCCTGTTGGGGGAAACAAATAAAGCAAATCACGGTTAAAAACACATTCACACAGACGTTTCTACTGGTTCCAAAAAAAAAGGTTTTTCTATCTTTTACCGCTCGTTTAAATTCACGACTGTTGTTGCATGCGCATGAATGTAGTTCGCTGCAGCACTTTCTAAATTCAAAGTATTTAGTAGATTGTCGTAATCTTGGCACAATGAATCGCAAAACGATCGCTAAAGCTTCAGAGAATTGAAGTTACGCTGCAATTTTATGCTGTCGTTTCGTATTTGACGTCAATTTGTTGTAAAACTTTGTTGTTATCTAATGTTGTCGACTGTAAACATGTTTAATGTAGATGTTTACTTTTAGTGTAAATTTATTAACAAATAACAAAGTTCAATGAACTCTTATTCACTACTTTTCATTTCTAAACTTTTAGAGTTCACGGAGTTTATGTCACCGGAGATTGACATCGATTACTACAACAACATACTGGAAGACCCATTCGAAGGCCCTCCGATCCATAGACAATCACTTGTCGTCAAGTCGTTTATAAAGCCAAGCAAATTTGAGATGATAAAGACCGGACGACTTATAGTTAAAACTACCACAGTCACAACGTATTCACCATCGTAACATCAATTCAACAAATATTCTCAACTAGTGTAGACAAATTTAAGTGATTGTTCCTAAATTACGTTCCGTTGGGTCTCAAGGGCCTTTGAATGTTTGCCGACTTCTCGATTTTGTCTTTTTGGCACTCAGAAACTTAAGTGCTTAAAGGCTACTTACTTATGTCCTAGTGCTTTGAATATCAGCTAATCTAATCAAATGACGACGGCTTTATTGAAACTTCGTCAACCATATCGTAAGAAACTTTTTGTACGAAAGTCAATAAAAAGGATAAATTTATTGAAATTAAGAAAAACTATGTTTGCATTTTTAATCAAACCTATTCTCAGTTTATTTCTAGCTTTGGTAAAATGTTAACAAAACTTACGTAGTAGCAATGATCACCCAACGGATCAGCCCGTCCGAAGAAAAAGAAGAAAACGAAACAAATAAAAACTTAATAAAACGAACTGATAATAGAAACTTTTTCTTCGTTGCATAATTTAGTTCTCTATATTTTCCCCAATCTGAAGTGATAGGGTGACTGTACCATTGGAGAAACAGTCTTTTCGTGTCCCATTGATGAAAC
>JPYR01000137.1:120295-143371 GCA_000775305.1 Belgica antarctica
TGAAATATGGTTCTGTGAGTGGTTTTCTGCCTGCAAGGCCCGTTTGTAGAAGATTAAAGATCATAGATAAAGCTGAAGTACAACGTGGTAATGTGAACTTTTAATATTTTTTGTACAAAAAAATTCATGAAAACTGACAGAAACTTTGACCTTTTGACCTCAAACAAGCAACAGCTTTCTAACAGCCTTGTTTATCTATGAACAACTCATAACTGATGGTCGTAATTTACTTTTAATTAAAAAATAATTCTTCTTGTTTTTAGTTCTGCGCGTTTCCCACGCCCACGTTCATGTCTTAAACTGTGAAGTGTAATTTCTCAGGTGAACATCATCTTGAAGCGAAAATCTCGTGTTAATTTATTATTATCGCTGGTGTAAACACGGTTTTTCTCTTTCTGCTTCATCTTTTATCCTTCATCAGATGCGACCTTGCGAAGGGTTTTCATATACATTCGGCGAAAATGCCAATCGTGATTAGTTTACCAGTGTCACATCACTTAGACGCCACACTGGAAACGGAGCGTAAGATGTAGTCATGAATATTTGAATAAATTTGTTATTTTACACCACTAACTCCCCATGCTACACAACCTTTTCGGGTCTCCTTGTAAATAAACGAGCTTTCTTACAAGTGGAACAAAACTTGCTTGCTTTTGTTAGCTCAACAGCTCGGCACCGCGTCACAAGCAAAACGTGTCTTTTCCAAATGAAATGCTTCGTTAATGTGACACTTTTCCATTATTGAAATATTTGCTAAAATATTTCAATTTCCCCTAATCTCTTCTGTTGCGTGCTTTTTGTTCATATTCGAAACGAAAATCGAGTCCATAAAAAAGAAGAACAAATATTTAACGATCTCGTGAAATTCCGTAGTTTCATGAGTGAATGCGAAGGCAAAGACAATGAAGTGAAGTAAACAATGAGGGGTAAGTTGATGACAAATATTTTACATATTTTAAAAGCTCATTGTGTGGGCGTCACCTTCCCTTCTTTGTTTTCCTTTAACCTAAATTTGCTTGTTACAGTTGTTGTTTGCGTAGTTTTATTAGACAAACAGGAGCGATGCTATCAATTCGAAGATTAGGGTAAACATTGGCTGGCTTTGTACTTAGCACAACTTTGATGCCTGAGCTTTTAGCACTTGGAAACCTCTATAATTTGATACGCTACCTTTAAAACATTGCCGAATTAACAAGCTCTGTAACTTTTCTCAATGTAATCTCTCGTAGTTTATCATATGCAATTGTTTTGTTCTTCAAACAATTGAAGTTGACTGAATTGTAACCTTTTAAACTTTTCTAAGCTTAAAACCTCTGTAACTCGTCTTACTACCTGTAAGAAGTCTGTTATTTGTCCATTTTTCTTTTTATTTCAAATTACAGAGGTTGATTAACATATTACAATTCACCTTAACGCAAATTTTGAGACACAACAAGTTTTCACCCAAATTCAATTTGTACAATCACCACCATGAATGACGCCCTCAAAATGTCACACTGTACAATTCCGAATCATGATTATCACTGTCGTTTCTGTCCTTTTTCTAAGGTACAGAAAGTGGAAATGCTTTTTATGTGCGTGGTTTTAATAGGGAGGTATGGAGGCAAAATGTCATATAAAAGGAATGGAAATCGTGTGTTTTGATTTGCTTGTAAACATCATCTACCTTGCTTCGTTGCCTTGGTGCAGCGAAATCCTCTTTCGATTTTCGCCTCTTATCTTTGAGGATCATACGTGCTGCTGCGAATGCCATGTTGACTTTCTTTTCGCTCGAATGCGGAAAAACTTTTTCTGAGATAAACTTTTACGATTTTCGTCTGAAATTTAACAAGTTCTGCTTTGAATGACTGTGAGCTTGTTGAATAATTGAACTTTTTCCGATTTTATTATCTTGACGTTTATTGCTTCTTCGTTGCTTGTCTTTTGATTTTGTTTAAGGATTCGCTTTTATCACTTTTTCTTCTCCTTGTGAGGAAATATTTTTCTTTGATTGACTCCGGGTCTTAATCACTGCTTTTATCACTGGGTGGCTTGCTTTTCCTTCCAATCTTCGGATTTAGATAAGAACTTGACCTTTGACGCCCAATTAGTTCATGCGACAGATCTCGACGTATCCATTTCTATAAATTGGACGAAAGCAAAGAAAAGAAAATGGAAATAATAGACATTTCATGTTAATCGAAGGTTTTTTCTCTCGACAACGGCATTGAAAACGAAAGCATTATTGAGGATTTCTGTTGGATTTCTTCCCGTAGCCTTGACTCGAAGACACATTCGGCTGAACGAAAAACGTGGCAATCTTTATCAATTGCCATATTGACATAAAATAAGCTCTTTTTGCCCATTCTTTCTGATTTTCTGCTGCAGATTCTTCGTCGTTGCTTCAATCGATTAAATTATATAAACTTTAACAGCTGAAAGCTTTTTATCAGGCTTTCAAATGAGTAGAAAACATTTTTCTGCCCTTTTTGCTGCTATAAAACATTCGAACTCAGTTTTTTGTTTAGTGAATGTTGAGACAAACTAAAGAAAAACTTTCTTTTGATCTTTTCCTTTACTTCATTTTCGTATAAATAAAAACATTATATTTTATTCGCATCCGTTTCTTTTTAGATGTCATAATGGAAATGGAAGTTTTCGCTTTTTCGTCCCCATTGATGCTTTTAACCACGTTTCAAAGATCCATTCATGATTTCTTTCGAAATGAACAACTTTTAATCGAGAGAAAATGTTGCTTCAATTATGCAACGAGGTTTGGATACTTTGAAGCTGCAAATGCTTTCACAAAAAGCACAAACATGGAAAAATTGGTATTATGCAAGCTTTTCTAACTTCTGAAAGGATGGAACGCATTTCTGAACAGCTCGTGCCTGTGTAATTGAAATTCTGTGTTTGTTACTTGCTTTTTTGCTAACAATTTGTCGCGTATTAATCAAGCAGAACCTAGAAACGCAATCAAATCGGATTTTCGATCCAATCGCATACCACGAACGTTGTCGAGGTTTAATCAATTATCATAAGTGATTTTTCAGAACAGACAAACAATAACAATGACAAATATCAGCAACACACGATACGTTTCACGTACCGAATAAATTGATACCATAAAAATTAATGATCTATGGATTTATTGGAAATGTATCAAACGATTATTATTGAAAGGGAGAAATTGAAATATTATTCACTTTGCCTTGTTCATCCTGTAATAGCTCGTAAGATTATTATTGGATTCGTTTATTGGACATTACAGTGAAGCTTTCAGCAAATTGCGCAACTCAAAGCATAAAGTTTGGCACAGTTATTGCCGCTCCCGGGTGACAATAGAAAATCAATTTCAGTTCATCCAGAAAGGCAAGAAGAGATAAAAGAACTATTTATGAAACTCTGCTGATGCGTTCTCAATCACTCTGATTCGAGAAAAGTCTTCGTATGGAAAAAACTAAACGCGGTTATTTAACGACAAAGGTTTTCATTTGTTCACTGCTTTGTTCTCGAATTTTTACGATGCAGACAGATTTCACACTCCAAGTGACCGACAGTTTTGCTGGTGCTTTGTTTGCATGTTACAAGAACATATTTCAATGTGAAAGTTCCAGTTTTGAAGTCAGTTGATGGAACATGAAACTAAAGAAAAACTTTGCAGAATTGAATTTAATCAAAAAATTCATCTTGTCGGTTCTTGTTTAACTCGATGTAAAAAAGTTTACATGAAGAAGAAAACCAATGACTGAAAAACTTCCTTGTCGTGTCTGCCGTAATTACACTAATAACTTTTTTCTCCACCTTTTCTTAACAACCAAGAAGTTCGCTACTTAATTCAAATTTTAAGTGATTTAGAATCGCTGGAAACGAGCTGTTTGTCTGCGGAAGAAGCAGAACTACAAACTTTTAAAGGTTCATAAATTTATCGTTGTTGTAGCCTTACAGAAAGTCTGACCGTCAAAAAAAGCCAGCGATAATGTTAGCAATTTAGTTTGTAAGTTGCCAGGCCTGGAAGCGATAAAACATTTAGAACCGAGTGAAAAAATCACCGAAAAACATATTCAAATTTATGATTTGATCGTAAAAGTTCTTAAAAACCCATAAATTTACCATGAAAGATCATAAAGTACGTGCAAAAGTTGAAATTATGTGTGTTTTGAATCGCATGTTTCATATTCAGACCAATTTAGCGTTTTTGTCATTGATGTTTGGGCAGTAAATTACGAAGCGATTTGTAAAATCGCGAAATGAGAAATAATTGAATTAAATCGTCTGAAATAATAAAATTTATTTATTTTATGAACTTTTCTGGTGCTTTTGAAGCTTTTCCGCGGCAAAAACGCCATTTGGAAGCTTTTTTCAGTTAGTTGAACATGATTGAACGTTTTACTAGCTTTTTAAGAATTATAAAAACGATGCAGCGGACAACACGACCGTATTTGAATAATTTTAATTTTTTGTATTGGATAAAGACTGCTACCCTGATTGAACCATACAAAACCGTTCAAATTTTCCAAGCACGGTCGTGTTGTCCGATGAATCATAAAAGCTTTATTGAACATTTGACAACATTTTGAAAGCTTTTTCGGATGATTAGAAGCTATTTCATAAAATAACTAGTGTAATAAAGCTTTTAAATAAAGCTTTTCTAATTTTAAAAGCTCTCTTGGATTGTTTATGAAAGCTTTTTACATCTAGAAATTTTAAACCAATGTTAAAAAGTACTTTTTTGTCAAATGGAAGTTTGTAATAATCACAGTCGCTAAGCTTAAAAGTCAATTACTTGCACTCAAGGTGAGGAAAATCGGTAACGCAATCACTTGCACCTATAAATTGCCCTGTTAACAGGAAAATCCTTTCATGTGCCAATGAAGTCAACCCGATAATTATAAGCTGCTAATGTCATTAAGGAAAATCATGCTTGAGTAAGTGCTGTAAGGCGCGAAAACCTCGTCAAGTGCTTTTTGTTCTAAATTTTTTGAAATAATAGCAATGACTAATTAAAGCTTTCCAGGGGAAGTAGAGTTGGACTAAGTTTGCGATAAATATTTCTTACTCAGGGACTTATGAAGCTGAGTTCGTAATTGCAGCAAATCACCGTTAAACGACCGGGAAAATAACTTTAATTACAATGACAAACACAGGTGAACGCTGAAGCTCAAGCGGGAAACTAGCAACCCATGTCAAAGTTTGCGTGTTACACTGCGAGTGAAAGCGCTTCGTTTCGGAATGGCAACATTCAGAACGGAATCAAATGGTGTTTTGCTTTTATCTGGCCTTTCCTTACAGCATGAACCAAATGCCATGGTTTTAATTTAATCTATTTTCATTTCTCATTAGAATATATTTTCAGACATCGTTCGGGGGCGAGAGTGAAAGTAGATTTAGTTTTAAAATTTGTTTTTCTTACTAATGAACGAAAGCAAATCCTGATTTTGTTCAGATAACGCAGTTTGGGTTTGAAAAATGTTTATGGAAAATGTTTCTCTGAACTTCCCTTTCGGTGGATTCTCATGTAATGGATTTAAAGGATCACAACAGGCAGGTATTTACATGAGAACATTCACAAGCTTATGTTTAACTAAGAGAAATGTGTTGGTGGTACAGTCGAGGGTCTGACTTGAAAAAGTTGCTTCAGAAAAATCTAATTCGATTCCTGCAAATCGAAATTGCCAGGCACTCAACTGTAGCCAAGAGAACCGCTCAGAACTTTTTGTAATTCTCATGCTAAACATCTTCAAGTTGGAGAAGAGAAAATTAATAATATTCCGTGTAAGACGTATTCGGTAGCTTATCTTGTAAAGAGATTTTGCATAATTTTAAAATTGCCTTCACGTGAAAGGAAAGTTTTGCCTTCGGGATTGGATCCACAGAAAAACTGCTGAAGTATGAAAAGGGAGATGGAATCTTGAATTAGAGATGGGTTAATCTGAGCTTGTGCCAATATGGTATTAAAGGATGTAATTTAATGCTTTTTGAAGGCGAATTTATTTCAAAGCAATAATTGAATCTGTTTTATGGGGACGCTTCGGTCTCAAGCAAATTCCAAATTAAAATAAAGTTTTCGCTTTTTTCGTCACTCCTTTTTGTGTCATCCTTTCAAGCAAACAGCCATATTGTTCTCTCAGGCAAAAACGCTTACACTTCAGTCACTGCTATTGTACAAGAGTGAATGAAGATTAAGACAAAAAGCATAATTGATATTTTTTCTGAGCTTCTGCACTAAAGATTGGCCATTGCTTGTTTATTTTCTTTGTTATTGCGGTTTGTTTTGATATAAAGACTAAATTTAATGCATGGGTTGGCTATTCCAATATTCCAAAGAAGAAAACACGTTCAAATGAGTTTTACGATTAAAGTCTTAACAGAAATGACTTCGATTTGAATTTGATGCACGTTTTCAAAGTAAAACTACAGTGAACGTTTAAAAAAGCAGAACTTCGTGACTAGACAATCTTGATAGCTTCCTTTGACCTTGGACCGAAGGTCAATAGCTTAGAAGAGTCGAAAACTCTCGAGAAGTTCCGTGTTGAAAGTCGTTTCGTTTAATGATTATGTTTATTTCTTCAAAGTTACGCAATTCCCATCTTATTCTAGAAGCTTAACATTCCATTCGCTTCAGTCGATAATCAGCAAACTAAACACATCCCGAATTGAAAGTCAAGCGCATCTCGCACCACTCAGGGCGAAAAATAACACAAAATAAAATACTGTTTCAAGATCGTTGATTATGTACGTGGAAAAAGTTTGAAAATTTCGTAATATTCCAAGAGCGTTGGGGGAAGACGAAGATTTAGACGGATTTGTTAGGAACGAATAAACGTGAGTAGCAAAAAGGGGAGAAAACTCACTTGTTTATTTTAGTGCTAGAAAATCTCGTGCGACTAGAGTAGACAACATTAAAAATCGATAAGCATCGTTCTCTCTTTCGCTCCCGTTTGATTCTCGGTTCCCACCCACTCCATCTTCAGCCGCTAAAATTTATGTTTTCGCTGAGCCTATTTTGTGTGTGATATTTATTTCAGCAAGAAAAAGTGGCTGATTATAAAAACGGGCTTGAAGTTTTTCATCGAGAATGTCTGATTGAACGCACGCGAGCCCGCAAAGCACGAGTTTTCATTCAGAAAATAAACCTTAATGGGCTTTGCTTTTATTGAGTTTGGATAAGGTCGAAGGGGTGAGATAAAGGAACTGGGTGCGATTACATCGAACTGACCCCTACCCGCACTCAAATAATAAATCAATTAAACTCGCACGGAAGGCTTTGCTTCAAGGTCAAATTGGAAGGTTTGCTTTATAACCCCAGAGATTCTTTGATATCGCAAAGCTCTGCATTTTACGATTAGGCAGTTTCCGCCATGTTGTAGCCGGCTAGCGGTATTATTGATTGTTTAATTATAACGTTCCTTCTTCTTGTCTTAATGCTTTGCCTCATAATTCCACAAACCGAGAGAGCGGATAGCAATTAAAAAGATATTTAAGTGGGAAAGCTTTTGAGCTTAAGGGAGAAAGCTTAGCAAACTTCATTATGATAAAACATTTACGGAAAAGGGTTTTTGCAAGACAGAAATTAAAATCGAATGCTGACTTGAATTGTCCAACAGTTTCGTGACGATAAATAGCCTGCGGGGTGTTTAATGGGCTGTAAAACAAGTTTGGATATAACACAGCAGAAAAAAACTTTAAAAGGTTAGGTTAAAAGCTTTTAAACAATTAAAGAGTTTGAAACACTTGGAAAATAAACTTTTCAAGTTGAATTGGAATAATTAAGAAGCTGAACATTCTCTTTAAATTAAATTGGGACACATGGATAGCTAAACTTTGTCTTTTTTCTTGATAAATACTTGAAACAGTCTATAATAAAGCAATTTGTTGATTAAAGGTTCATCCAGTCAATGACAAAGTGAAAGTCTACTTGAAAGCGAAACAAAATGTAATTGTCATTGCCTCCCAGCCAACAATAGCGAAGGGTCAAGGCTGGCGTCTCATAAAATATCATTGAAGAATGAATAAATTAATGTTCGCAGAAGTTTACCGGAAGTTTTAAACTGTCCATGGAACTTCGGAAGTATCATCCCAAAATCTCTTGCATAACTCATGAACAATGCCATGGGAAGTTACACAACATTCGTAATAAACTTCCACAGTCATTTGGATTATTCACTGAAAATCCTTTCTCGAATAAAGGGGAAGCCATTAAACTTGTGTAATTTTGCATAATCACTGAACAGGAACGTATTGAACATGATGCTCGATAAAATCGATGATTTCGCAAATTTTCGACGGTAATGGCCTTGAACGGTGTACAAGTTGCATTTTCGTACGGGATGTGTTGATTTGTGCTTTTACTTGGCAATGCACATTGTGGCATAAAGTTTAAAAGAAAACAAACGGGTTTGCAGAGCCTTAAACTTGGATAACGATCGAGAATGTGCTGCAATTAATGTTGCATCATGAAAGCTGGAATAATATTGAAACAACTTTTTATGTTCAGTTCTTGATTATCTCCATCCTTGAAAATGCCATAAGACGTGACATCCAAAGAAGTCGGAAAAATAAATATAAAAGGAAACGAATTTTCATGTTCAATGGTTTCAGTTGGGAACGGGAAGTGAAACAAAAAAATTAAACTCTACTTAAAATAATTTTGCAGCTGCAAAAACGAGAAACACATTCTTTTGTTCTCGAAACAAGAAAATTCCACCAAGAAAAGCTTCTGTCATGTTCAGAAGCTTTAAAGCAGGAAAAAAGATTGCGGTGAAGATTTTTCAAGGTCCAGAAGTCCAGATGTCTCTCCTGAGAGTGCAAGCATAGAGTTGCTATCAGTCAGAATGATTATTTTTATTGTGAAGCTCGTGAAAGAACTAAAAAATTTGTAATTCAAGTAGTGCAGCCAGTTTTATATTTCACAAGTCCGGGATTTTATCCTTCTGTTGGTTTATGAAAAACCCTGAACATCGTTCGCTGCTGAAGCTGTTTGTTCTCGTAAATATTTTTTGTTTGCTTTCAAAGTTAGGCTTGTTAAGTTTTTTGTTGAGTTTTACGGGAGAGTGAAGATAAAAGCTTTTTATTTGATGACGAATCTCTCGATGAAACTTTGTAGCAAAAGCATTAAAACATAAATTTTATAAAACTTTTCAATTCATATTTAAAACGTGCAAGAATCTCTACAGCCAAAAATTAATTTATTGGTCAATATGCATAATCAACTTCTTCAAATGGCAACACATGATATATGTACCACTCAAATACAACTCAGTTAGGCTCCAATAAGCTTCAATTCAGTTTTGCCCCAGTTTTGCCGCTGCAACGCTAAATTTTTCGGATTGAAAGCTTCAATCAGTTGCAATCTTCTTCTTTTATATTTTTTTTCTTCGCAGTCGATAAAAGAATAGACACAATTTGTGTCAACCGGAAACCTCACTTTTCTAACTATCATATTCTGTCTTCTATTGTGGTCTCGTGTTGTCAGAGGTTTTAATGTTTGATTTCGTTTCAAACTCAAAGAAGAACCTAAACAAAAAGTTGTTTTTCTCTTGAATTCTTCGTCTGCCAGATGTTTGTATCAGTTTACTGGCAATCGACACTGTTGGGGCCGTAAAAATTGACAAAAAAAAATAATTTTTCCCTTCAAGTGTCTCCCATGATCTCGCATTGTTATCTTCATTTCAAAATAAATTTTGCGAGTAAAGCTTTCCATCCTCCTAAAATGACCTTCATTAAGTTTCCGATTCAGCAACGTTTCGAATGTGTCTAACAAGTCACAGATGAATCCAACAGAAACGCAAACGAAAACTCCAAGGAAACAAAATTATCAAGCGTGTCACTCAAGTTCATCGTTCTGTTTTGCATATCACACGCTGCCGGCGGAATCTCAACAAATTTCTCACAATCGCTGATGAAAAAAATAAAAGCTTCACTTAACAGAAGTTGTCGCATGTCACAGGCTTGAAACTTCCCGATTTTTTGATGTTAGGGGAAAATTAAACTGCAATTGTAGGGGGCGTTTTCATGTTCGTCAAACAGCTAAAGGCCTATAATCAAGCCTCATCCACAAGAATTCCTTTAATCAAGCAGTGCTTGACTTAGTGTTTGAAATGTCATTAAAATGTTATAAAAATTTTGTGACATATAGGGGTTTGTGGACATGGCTTTGTGTGCCGTCAAAAACAAAACCACAGTTTAACAATATTTTTAGCTGTAGGCGTTTAAGGTCAAAATAATGAACACTGAAAAATGTAAAGTGTAGCAAACATCATTTTCTTACACACCCCTTAAGCACATGAATACACACAACAAGATTACCCCGTGTTTAAAGGAGAAAATCAATAAAAGAAATCATTTGCAATAAAATGCGGTAATTCGAGAAGAAGCACGATGTGTAAAAAATACGATAAATGGCAGCTTAGAAGTCGCGCTTAAGAGATAAGATATTGTGTGTGTATTTATGGGATATTTATTCATTTCTCGAACATCATCTCTTCGTTTTTCTCTCAGTTTTTTTACATTTTCATGTGATAACATTACATAATCGCACAGAGAAAGCTGCGACGGCGGAAGAAGCGAAAAAGAGAAATGTTTGAACCATTTTTCTGGCTGCCACTTTTTTTCTCGTCCTTTCTCTACGCTCAAAAAAGGGCGCTTTGATGTTGGTTTCGGTACACAAAAAAAAAGTCCCCCGTAAAAAATGAAAAAAGAAAAATTTCCCACAATGAGAAATTCCCATCGAGGCCGATTAATAATCCCGCGCCGTAGCAACGAGTGATAGCAATCTTGATAATTCCTTTCCGTCTCCGTGATTAATAATCTTGTGCGAAATTTAAATTGAATTTTTATCGCTATCCAAGAATGTAAACGTTTTCGGGCCATTAGCATTGTGTGTCTCACCCTGTTCTCCTTTTCGCTTCAAAAAGCACAGCTTGCAGTGACACTTAATTCGGGTTTGATTCAATTCCAAACACAACAACGAAAGGCTACGGATTTCTATTATTTATCACTAATAATTAACGTAAGATTTTCCTTTGTGTAACTAGTTAATCGAACAAGTTAACTAACAATTTCTGTCTCCCTCTGGCGTTTTCCTTTTGTTGGATCCTAATAGAGCATGTAAATATTGATCCAGTTGGATATAATTGCAAGTGCCTTATGAATTATTCAATTAACACTCAACGATTGATTCGTGATCCGAAAAAATCGTAAAAACTTTAATTGCAACCGATTTGCTTGTTTCCAGTGACTATTTACAATGAAAAATGTTCCGGGACTTTTCTCATTTGTAGATGAAAACTTTTTTTTGCTTTTCTCGTCAAAGCACCGAAAGAAAATATTCCTTTAGAGACTTTAAAATCCAATCAATCTGAACACTGACTTTTCACCATTACCAAACGCTCAAAAATCCACCGGTGAACTGAATGCTTTTATGGCTGTCTGTTTTGTTATCGCCCTCCACTTCCAGCCATAGCGCTTTTCACCGACTCGAGCTTTTCGTGTGAACAGAGAAGAGAAAGTAAGCGTCTAAACTTGCTCTCGCACTAACACAATTAAAGAAAAGTTGTTGAAAGGACTGTTCAAGCGAGCTTTGTGCATTAATTGCTTGTCGAATCAAACCCCAATCAATTACAAGGCTTAGAAGATCGTATCAAGATGTTGTGTGTCACAATTAGGTCTTTTCAAGTCGCTTTCTGATTGACACTGATATTTCAACATTTCAGTGCTGGTGTCACTGGAAAGGGAATTCCCCGAAAAGCTTTCTCTTTCACTCTCTTTTGTTCGCCTTTTTCTTCTCACTGAAAATTCCCAATCGTCAGAGGTTTCTACAATATTTATTAGGAAAGGTTTTTTGGATGGAATTTGCACAAGTGGAAGTGATTACTAAGCGTGCGCTGGAGAAATTGTTTGGATGACTGTCATTAATCCACGACCGTGTGGACAGATTTTTGATGTTTGCCGTTCGGCACACATGTGGAAAAATCATTGTGAGATTTTATATTTATGTGCACAGTTTTGCCTAGGCATTCGGGAATTGACATGATATAAAACTGTAGTCGTAATAAATTGATTTAATCGATTTGTCGTACGCTTATTTTATTTCCGTCGTAAACATTTATGTTTTTGGATTCAATTTGAAAAGAAAATTGAAGCAATTGAAGTTGGAAACGTACCAAAAATGATACGTGACCTTGACGTCTTTGAATCATTTATGTCAAGCGTGCTAACAAAGACCACAATCACCGATGAAATTACTGGTCATGTGAAATAAGACTACGAAATGATGTGGACACATAAGTTTACATTTCTTATGATCAGTGCCCAACAATGTATTTGAGTTCCGATTAAAATGCAGTTTGGCGCTATATTTCCTGACTACTTCAAGCGTACATAAAAGAACATTTATTTTCGGATGGAAAGCCGTCATTAAAATTAATTGCTGGGAAAACTTCCGTTAAGCATTCTGCCCTTCAGCAATCACACTCGAGAATTCATCATTACATGAAATTATTATGGCAGGTTTTCTCATTTTTAAGAGCTTTGTCGCAGTCTGTTAAGTTTTTAAACAGACTGTGACAAAGCTCTTAAAAATGAGAAAACCTGCCATGTAGAACGTAAGTTTGGATAAAAACCCCTTTTTATTGCTTTTTGCACCCTCCAAAGATACTCAAAAATCAGCAAAAAACAAATTTTACAGCTTCGCAAAAAGATCAAAAAAGTTTTGTCGCCTTTATAAAAGTTTTTTTTGGATCTGCTGAGTCAAATTTAAATTTTTTATGCACTCTTAACCAAGGAAATTATGAAGGTACCGCTTCAACATAATGATGGAAAGAGGTTTTCGACAATATCAAAATTTTATGAAGATTCTTCAACGGAACAAAGTTGTTTTTAAGTTATCCCTTTGAGTCGCTTTGATGCGTTGTCGTAAACCAGCAAGGATTTAAAAAGATTTTGATCAACATTGAATGCTTTCGAAGGTTTTGTCAAATAAGTATCTGACAATGATGTTTAACAAACCAAGATAACAGCATTTTCGGTTCACCCCGAACCATAAAATCATAATTGTAAAGCTTTTATAATGGAACTTTGGGAAACTTCAAAACTGTTTCCCCGCCTACGCAATAAAGTTCAAATTAAAAGCCTTTTGCGGCTGCTTTAGTTCCGTTCACTTTCCATTCCAATGGATTAATGCAGAATTTACTTTATCTGTCTAAAACTTGAATTTCTCATGCATACAAAAGCTTTTGCACAAATTGAAAATTTAAATCTTTCATTCCAAGTTATCAAATTGTCGTGTGAGAGTAAATTGAACGGGGCTGTGCATGAAAAAAGGAATGGAAAATGCATGTCATATTAGGAAATGGAACAGCACACTTGAGATAAACTTTTTTCTTTTCAAAGTTTCTGAAAGCTTTCCTGTAAATTACTCAGTTTTGTATCTAATTAACTATGTCACATTTATATCCCACACTCCTTCGACTCCAGCAAGTCACAAAATAGTTATTCAGTGGGAATAACTCTCAATGCATTTCCATTAACGTCCCATTTGTCTGCATTTTCTTCATTTTAATGCTGCAAAGAACCCTGAAGATTCTATACAGATGTAACTTTCAGGGCGTCCACAAAAGCCACAAATAGTAAACAGAATAAATGTATTCAAGTTTGCAGGAGAGAATTCAAGTCTTTCCAAGTTGAAGCACTTGCTTCGTTTTCTCTGCAAAATTGTTTTATAAATGGAAAAGCATTCCATCCACCGCAATAGTTTTTTTCTCTGCGTTTTTGGATACATTTCATTTGGATACAGAGCCAGGTGCTTCAAATGTTGTTTCCGTTGAAAGCCGCTAAGCAGTTGGAGTCCAGCATCTCTTCAACATCCCTGACCGACCCGAATTAAAAGCTCGCATTTCAAATAAAAACAATAAATTATGTGTAAAATGAATGTGTCTATGATGCTCGCAGCTCGATTTATTATCGCTTGGATTAAGCGCCACATTTTTTACCCTCAGGCAACTAAAATATTACACTTGGTAGATTAAAAACCTGAATTCATCGGAAAAAGGAGCGCAAAACGTTTCGAGTAATGATGGAAAATCCTTCGAAAAGCTTCTTCTGTAATTATTCATGTTGAACAAGAGCGGAAAAAACTGCATCGTCGATATCTGGGTCAACTTTGACTGGCAAAGTATTGAAATTCAATGGGTGATTGAAATTGCTGTATCAAAAGTCTTTCCAAAGAGTTCAAGCTAGCAAACGAAGTTCAATATTTTGCATGAATCTCCATGAAAGTGCATTCGGAAACGGGTTGGAATCAATTATTTTTTATTCAACTTCGTTTGTTTCGGCAGAACGGAAGCGATAAATTTTTACAGTAATAGCACGTAAGCAGGCGCAAAACCTTAAGAAACGCCAAGGGCAAAGCTTTTTTCCATGAAAAATTATCATCATAGTTTGGGTGACGATGAAAGCGTCTATCAGCTGACACCATCTTTAATAAGCTCTCGACGGTGCCGAAAGTATTATTAAATGTGTATTACTCGGTATTACATTTGCATATTGATTGAGCGGAGCTTGGCAAACTATCAAAATTGTGCCCAATAATAATCTGCATCAAGGGACAAAGCACTCCAATAATACTCCTAACGAGTGAGACTAATTTAATCATAATCTGCTTTATGACGAATTATTATTCAGCAGACGCTTGAAATAGATAAATTTTGTTATAATGAAATTACAATCGCCCGAAGTCTTTAGCCGAAGTCAAATTTCTGATTACAGGTGATGCAACGGCCAATTAAATAAATTGTCATTTAGACAATCGATGACAACCGAAAAGATTATCGACAATTATGACATATGCCAATAATGAAAAACGTTTGTTCAACTGCACCCCGAGTGAACATTTTTTGTACAAACGGAAGCTTAACGGTTTTTAAGACTTCAAATCAAGCTTTCAGAATATTCGCAGAGCTTTATGACATCAAGAAGCTTTCAGAGCTTTTAAATTGAGCTTTTACAGTGAATTTGTTTAAACTTGCCACCCTTTATAAAGCTGACGATTAACAGAGTAAACAGAAACTCAAATAGTCTGTAATAAATCAAGCTAAATAAGGCAAATGACACAATTAAAAAGTGCAACAATTAAATAAATCTTTTATTACTTACTAAAACCCGGAAAATTCGAACTGAGAAAAATTGTTTAAATTGTGATGTTCATCGAAAGATTTTTTTTTTGTTTTCAGCGACTGAACAGGACGTGACATAATTTTGATGTACATATGTCATATTCGCGTAGGTTTGAATGATGACAAAATGAGAATGAAGCATGAGGTTTGTTGGTTGATTGGAGTTCGAAAAATTCTAATGAAGTTCATGTTGAAATATGTATGTCGGGTACGATTTTCAGTTTTCGGACTCACCTAGAAAGAAAAAAAGAAAAAGAAGATTGTTACTTTCAGATTGACGGTCATTAAATAGTTTCACTTGCTGTTCACGAGTAAAAACTGTGTAATTAAGAAAAGTTTGCGGCTCGCCGAATTTTTCTTTGCGGTTCCAATTATTTGTTTCTCAAACTTGCTCGAGGCAAACACTTTCTGATTACTCTGCAAGAAGCTTTATATTGATTCTAGAACAACGAAAGTATCTTTTACTGCAGCAAAATGAATCAAAAAGTTTGTTGCTGTTGAATTAGTGCAACAACAATGAAAAGTCTGTGAATGTTCTGTTTCAAGCAAAAGCATCACTTAAAAGTTTTTCTCTGTTTTATTAGTTCATGCGGAAGTAGATTCAGTTTCAAGGCAATTTTCAGTTGAAATCATTTTTCTGCTTCTTGAATTCATTCATTCATTTATTGTTTCAATTTCATTAAAAAGGATTTTCACGAGAATTTTTTGCTGAAATAACATCAAAGGTCAAAATATTTCGTTTCGTTGAAGGTTGATTACGTTCAGCAACAGATTTTAATTGAAAATTCCTGTAGCACTCTGAACTATTTCATTGAAACCACATTTTTTTAATATTATGCTTAAGCGAGTTCTTTATGTCCCATAATTCGTATATGGTTCCATTGTTGAGCAAAATATGCATGCATATAATTGTTGGTAACGAATTCTTTGTTCTATGCTATGTGAAACGTTCTGGGTACAAATAACAGTTAATAAACGCCTAGGTATTCAACAACTATTCAGTTTTTGCATTTCATCTTACTTCTAAACTGTTTTTAAATGCTGTGAATAACCGAGCTTTTTGGAATGTATAAAAGTAAAACGAACTGCAGTCAAAACTTTCCGCAAACTTTCACACCTTCCAGCCATAAGCTGGCGAGATTAATTCAAAAAGAACCAACATTGTGGATGAAGTAGTCGGTGATGATACTAACGGCAAAAGTTCAAGCTTTTGACATTATACTCGACCAGCAAAAAGTGATCAAAAATTCATACGGAAAACACCATTTATGCTAAAATGCTGTTGTTGAACTACTAGAAAACATTTTGTTTAAGTGTTTTTATCCCGATTTTCTGCTTTTTAGTGCTGCAATTTGTATTATGCATGTTAATTTTCCCCATGTCATAACACGCTTGGAAAATTACTCGGAAAACATCGGAAGTGAAGAGAAAACAAGTCTGATTAAAAGTGTAATAACCTTAAGTAAATTTGTCGACAAACGTGTTTTCAACAGGAAACACGTTTCTCATCTCCGTGTAAACGTGAGCTTTGCGGTGTAGTTACGTAAATATCATAAATTGTGTTGCAACTGTTGATAATTCAAAGTCAAGTTTGCTATAATTTTTCGAACCAAAACTTGTTTGAATATCAAGGAAATGTTGACCACATTAATTACAAAGTAAAATTCAGAGTTGCTTCAGCATTGCAGCATTGCATGCCGACCACTTTGTCGGCTTAATAATACAAAAATAAACTTTCGGAGAAACTATTAAATTTATAATTAGCAACCAATAATTCTATTTTCCAGTAGGGTAGATGATAACTTGTGAGTCATTTGAATCTTCTGTGCAGATAGCTTGACAACTAATTTATTTAAAGTTCTTTCAAATATTAAATTCTTCTTTGTTTCTTAAATATCAAATCTTTATTGTTTATTAAGTTAATATTTTCTAAGAACTTGAGTTTTCACCAAAAGACTTAATTTGTTGACTTTAATGATAATAAATCTTGATTCCGTGCAAAACAGTCTCGACTGAGTTATAAATAAAATAATTGTGCTGTTGAATAATTCAATAACGAGAATCTGACGTTTGCATTCATCGCGAAAGGTAAAACAGCGATAAAGAAGCGTCGTTTTCAGTGCCGACTACATTTAGTCATGCATTGAAAATTGAGTTCACTTGTTTGGAAAATTTCGAGAAGCTTCTATTTGCATCACTTGTAGTTTGTAAATAATCGTGCAGAGAAAAAACTTTTAGAGATTTAATTAAACGTTCCCGTGTACATTGAAAGTACATTAAAATTCATTAAAAGTGAACTTTCAATTCGTTGAAATTGCTGCTGTAAAAACTGTTCAATTGTGGTTCGATTCTTCATCGAGCGCAGGTGGAATCACTGCTACTGACAAAAACATAAAAGTTTCAATTGCCTTTATCAGCTGATTTTTCATCGTTGATAAAACTTTTACAGAATTTCAAAGCAGTATCAAAAAAGTTAAGCGATTGAGACTTGTTTAAAAAGCTTCGAAAACAATCACAATGGATCTGTTTGTTCAGTTCAAGTAGAATTAATTCCAGAGAACAGATTTTTTGAAGAAATTTCTAACAAAGTCAAATATTTGCGCAGACGTCTCGAAATCAAGAAGAAAAAGTTAAATCCGTTAAAACTTTTGATGAATCCATAAAACAAAATTGCCGTGAACGAAACGCTGTGAATGCTAATGAAATAAGTTAATTATTTACGGACGCTGTTTGACGTGCCGAGAACAACAACTGAATCGCAACACATCGACAGTGCAGTTGTATCTCATAAAATTATTTAAATTATCAGCGAACGAGATTAAAGCTGTTCAGTTCTAGCAGACTCGCGTTTCGTGAAACATCGTCTAACTTTTTGCATCAACCGTGGGAACTCCATGGAATATTAATTTGACTCGAGTAAGTCATGTGCTGCTGCGTAGTTATTCCACGGAAAACATTTTTGCGATAAAGTGGCGAAAATGATAAAGTTAGTGGGGTTAATCTTGCCGCTAAGGATTGATCAGCTATTTAAATTGCTGTAACAGTTCATTACAGTGTTCTTGAGTGCCTTTTGTGAATCATTTAATTACCACGGGTGTTGCCTTTGTTAAATTTGTATCTTAAAAGTTTAGCTTCTACGCATAACCGACAAGGGGTGAGATAACAAGGTGTCAGTGGGTGCAGAAGTTTTGAAGAAAAACACTTTAAAAGTTTAAAAAGTTTTTCCTTGGGTCTTTGAGAAACTTTTGATAAGAACTTTTTACTTAAACAATTTCGTATTTTGCATCTGGAGAAGACGGAGAGAAGTGTGGAACGAAAATTTAGAGAAATTTTGAGTAATACCGAGTACATCATGTTGAGGAGCTTGTTTGTTGGGTGTAATTTACATCGAAGTCGAGACTCCGAAGTGAACTTTTCCGTTGTCGTAGCTTGTTGAAAGCTATCCTAAGGCACCCACTGACTTGTAATGTGATTTGTAAAGTTGTTTCAAATCGTGTTTGCAATTTCCTGAGGGAATTAAATGTTGAGTTCACGGAATAACTTGGTATTTCTGTTGCAAAAAATGTAGCATTGGAAAACAGAGAATTCTGGGAAATGATTTGAGATGCAAAATCAATCACTGTTTCAATATCCAAATAAGTCTGAATTTCGATGTAATTTATATAAAATTCAATGTTCTATCATTCATTTTTTATTCGAATCACCGAAAACTTCCAAATAATCAAAAAATGCTAACACAACTTAATATCAAAGATCCCAAATCGCACCTGGCAAGTAAGTTTATTTTCCCACAAGGTGACAACAAGACAAATATAAAAAAATGTCAAGGGACAACCTAATCCGAACAGAGAAAACCCAGAACAAGCAATCTTCGATATGTGACTTGCAGCAAAAGCACTTTCAATTTTCTTTTTATAATTTTTCAAGTTGTTCTCGTCGAAATTTTCCGTATAACTTAAGAACTTTTCTTGAACGAAAATGTAATAAATAAGTTGACAACAGACAGTCTCATAATTTTTATTTCATTTTGATGCGACACAGGGAAAGATTGAAACAAAAGGGATTTCAAGGGACGGAGACTTGGGAATGTTGTGATACTTAAGTGTGAAAGATAAATAAAAACACTTGATAAACAAGTTTTCCCTCTTCACGTTCTTTTCTTCCTGGAACAATTTTGATGTTTTTTCTGCCCCTTTTAGTCTTAAGCTCTTGAAAAAAAAATAAATAAAATGTCATTTTTTATATTCACTCATGCAAATTTCACAATAAACAATAAAAACGTTTGTTGAAAAGCTTAGAAAATGTTCACCCTGCCATAGCAGATTCTCGAGATTTTTTCCAGTGTTTTGAAGAAACTGTTGTCTGCGTTCGTTATACAAAATTGTTGCAACATTTGGTCATGTTTTGTTTAGGTCTTAATACAGTCCGATGTTAAACTCAAATTGTAAGCTTTTCAAAGCTTTGCAATTCTTTAAAAGCATATTTAAACTTTTGTTATGATTTTGTTACGTAAATCTGTTCTCAATTTTTTTTGGAAGAATCTTAGAAACTTGACACAAAGCTTGCGAACTCTGCTAGATTAAACCGCAATGAATCAAATTGAAAAGCTTTGAAAACTTTTCCTTATAATGTGGATCAGCAAGCACAGGAAACCTTCGGTTGATAGGAAAATCACATTATGTTTGGAAAAAGCAAAACTGATACGATAAATTCTCTGCATCAAAAGCCTTCATTGTTTGTGCACACAACAAAAACACAAAACCTCGGGCTGATAAGATCCCTAATGCGTTTACAAGGGCCTCGTTTAAGTTCGAGAGATATAGTGAAAACAGAATATAAAAATCATTAAATCACTGGTGTCTTGGGATGCTGGCCCAGAGTCATATTAACAGAAATATCAATAATGTTGATTGAACTGAATAACAACCACGAAGGCATTCCGAGCAAATCTCAATTCGAAAACAGCAAAAGCAAACACAAGACAAGGATACTCTGTATATAGATTTATCTCAAGTGGCTCAAGCGGGCTTGAAGAGCGAAGGCGCCCAAAAAAGGTTTCCACTTTACTGTCATAATTTTAATCAAAAATTTCACGGTTCGTCGGGATATTTAATCATCAGGAACCCTTTTCTTCTCCTGTACAATTTAGGCAAACAAATAAGCGGAAAATCCAAAAACTTGACGTTCAACAAACAATATGAAAGACGAGAAATAAAATCGGAAGCTCAAACAAACATAAATTACTTCACATTCAAACGTACCAGAGAAGCGGTTTAAGGAAAGAAGTAAACAACCAACCCGATTCCCAGCCCACCAAAGCTCGACATCACCATGAAAATATCAGTTTTCTTAATTTATTCTGTAGCAACAATCGTGCTTACATTTCTACCCAACCATCAATCTGACGCTCTAAGTATTGGCGGCATTAAAAACACGACGACGGGTAATGGAAAAGTTTTGTTTTCATGTGGCCAGGGTGGCGTTATAGGATTTCTTCACGGTCACAGTGAAAAGTTCTGATTCTCAGCCCTGACTCTAAGTGGACGAGTGTTGACAACGTGTCGCGATTAATTTACATTTTCAACTCACTGCACAGATATTCTGAAGCTTGGACAAAAAGCGGGCACTGGCGTGGTAGGAGGAATTCCCGTCTTGATTCCATCGCCATTAACGATTATAAACCTCTCGAAGCAAACTCTGCTCGGTTTGCCTTTCGAGGCTGTTTTGTCGACGGTTGATCAGCTTTGTATGTATCCGCCCGAAGCAAAATGCACAAAATAACACATCAAAACTCGTCCATTGCTAGGCTCCATCGTTTTGGCCGTCAACAATGGCACTCAACCGTTGTACAATCAGCCGAAAATCGAAAACATGAACTACGTCCTGTTAACTGATAGCGAAAACATCACAATTCCAATCACCGAGCCGGGCAAGTTGTGGCAACATGAGAAATTCGATACGCTCAAGAAAGTGGTCGTGATGGTGACTGGGTGGACGTCAGACATCAATAGCGACAACACAGCAGCGAGTGCCTTGTGGACAGCTTACCGGACCCGCGGCGACACGAATTTTGTGCTTATAGACACGGCGCGTTATGTGGACACGTTGTATGCCTGGTCGGCTTTCAACACTGCTGATTTGGGTGCCGGGCTTGGCAAGGGCCTTGCAGAGTTAATCAAATACGTTCCGTTGGAAAATATTCACGTGATGGGTCATTCATTGGGGTATGTTATTCCGAATTACAAAAAATCATGCTGCGAACAAGGCCGTAAACATTGATGTTCTTGCAGTGCTCACATCGTCGGCTCGGCGGGAAAAACCTTCCAAATTGAAACTGATAAACTTCTGCCCAGAATCACCGGGTTTGATCCCGCAAAGGTATAATTTATTCCCAGCTGAGCTTTCTCTCGGAATTTCCAAATTGACTCGAGTTGGGAAGGCATCTTAGTCTTCGCTCCGTTCCTTTCGAGTCAAACCGGCTCACTCAAAGCGAAACCTCATTAAAGAAACTTTTTCTTCCCATTTTCTCTTCGTTCACCTCAAAAGCCATGCTTCAAAGAAGGTGAGCCAAAGTTTGCTTGCGCACAACTTGCCCCATTTATGCCAAAAGCTCGATGTTCTTGTTTACAGGGGAGATGCTCCGGGGACTGGGCCGAGGTGATGCAGAGTTTGTTGGTGAGACGACTTCTCTTCTTTTTCCAACTCGGGGCTTATGTCAAACTTTATCCATTCCAGACGTGATTCACTCCGATGCTGGTGGACTCGGAAAGGCCGAGCCGATTGGCGATGCAGGTCAGCATGTTCATCAAAATAATTGAATTAATCGCTTAATCCCTGATTCGTGTCTAATAATCGCAGACTTCTACCCTAATGGCATCGTGCCGCTCATGCCGGGCTGCATCACCATCTTTTGCTCGCATTCACGCGCGTGGGAGTACTTTGCCGAAACCGTTCTGCCCGGCAACGAAGAGAACTACATCGCCAAGAAGTGCGGATCGCTGTACTCGTTTGAAATCAACGCATGCACTCACAAAGAAGTCGTAATGGGCTTTGCTTGTCCCAAGAACACAAAAGGCAACTTCTTCTTGAAGACCAATAGCAAATCTCCATTTGGACTGGGCAAGAAGTAAAAGCGATGAAAGCTTTTATTAACATGTAACGATAGACGATTCTCTCGTTGCTATTGCACATAAATCACTTTTACAGATGAAATAACTTTAACCAGAAGAAGGAAAAACTTTTTTCACTCAATAAACGTCTCCCCTGACAGCCATTTTAAAGAGTTTTCCACTTTACCAGCTTTAAGCGGTTCTCCGACCCTTCTCAATCCTTCTAATAAACCAGTGGGTGGAGCGGCAAACAAGGAAGAAAAATCACATGTCGAGATAGCTTTTGATCTCGTAAAGCATCTCATTGAGTGAAACCGAGGCGAGGGTGTCTGGTAACTTTGTGCATGGTCAGCCATTG
Source organism: Belgica antarctica (assembly GCA_000775305.1). Classification (NCBI taxonomy): domain Eukaryota; kingdom Metazoa; phylum Arthropoda; class Insecta; order Diptera; family Chironomidae; genus Belgica; species Belgica antarctica. The sequence goes on from JPYR01000137.1 coordinate 142,915, forward strand.
TTCAACAAACGCTTTTATCTCGGGGTTTTATTGATGAATCATTCGCTTCATCATCGCTCTCGGTAACATCTTAATTGCTCATCTCGAGATTTCTGCCCGAAAGTTTAATCGACCAAGGGTGAGTTAACCCGAGACCATAAAATTGAGGTAAAACACGGAGAAAGTAATCGTTCGATCATTTTATGAAGTCCCTAAAAGCGTTCTTTTGTTCTCACTGATGGACGCGTACCCGGCTGATTAATGAGTTTAATTACAAATCACTTTGAAGTTGTGATCATGTTTGGGTCCTTGAAATCAGTACTTTAATGGCTAGGTGATGAAAATCGACACGTTTTGAGGCGTTTCGAGATAATTCGGGGTTAAAGTTTGAACTTTTTAAAGCGAAAATCTTCAAGATTACTTTCAAGCAGAGGTTGAATTTAGACTTTTTTTAAACTCTAAAGCTAAAGTCTAAAGT